>CAJUYD010000053.1:0-56648 GCA_910591665.1 Ectemnius continuus
TTTGTAAAATGACGTAGAAAGCGTCATTTAGAATGTTATTTACACATAATATGCGTTTATACCATGGTAATGGAGCTTGTAATCGAATACTCTGCTTCTGCGCATCTGAACCTCTGATTTTGCAACAATGAGTGTTTTCTTTGTAAAATGACGTAGAAAGCGTAATTTAGAATGTTATTTACACATAATATGCATTTACACCATGGTAATGGAGCTTCTAATCAAATACTCTGGTTCTGCGCATCTCCAGTGCTGATTTTGGCAACAATGAGTGTTTTCTTTGTAAAATGACGTAGAAAGCGTCATTTAGAATGTTATTTACACATAATATGCGTTTATACCATGGTAATGGAGCTTGTAATCGAATACTCTGCTTCTGCGCATCTGAACCTCTTATTTTGGCAACAATGAGTGTTTTCTTTGTCAACTGACGTAGAAAGCGTAATTTACTATGTTATATACATATAATAGGCATTTTCTATCACGCTAATGGAGCTTGTAATCGAATACCCAGTGTCTGCGCATCTGAACCTCTAATTTTGGCAACAATCAGTGTTTTCTTTGTAAAATGACGTAGAAAGCGTAATTTAGAATGTTATTTACACATAATATGCATTTACACCATGGTAATGGAGCTTGTAATCGAATACTCTGGTTCTCCGCATCTCCAGTGCTGATTTTGGCAACAATGAGTGTTTTCTTTGTAAAATGACGTAGAAAGCGTAATTTAGAATGTTATTTACACATAATACGCATTTACACCATGGTAATGCAGCTTGTAATCGAATACCCTGTTTCTGCGCATCTGAACCTCTGATTTTGGCAACAATGAGTGTTTTCTTTGTAAAATGACGTAGAAAACGTCATTTAGAATGTTATGTACACATAATATGCATTTACACCATGGTAATGGAGCTTGTAATCGAATACTCTGCTTCTGCGCATCTCCAGTGCTGATTTTGGCAACAATGAGTGTTTTCTTTGTAAAATGACGTAGAAAGCGTAATTTAGAATGTTATTTACACATAATATGCATTTACACCATGGTAATGGAGCTTCTAATCGAATACTCTGGTTCTGCGCATCTCCAGTGCTGATTTTGGCAACAATGAGTGTTTTCTTTGTAAAATGACGTAGAAAGCGTAATTTAGAATGTTATTTACACATAATATGCATTTACACCATGGTAATGGAGCTTGTAATCGAATACTCTGCTTCTGCGCCTCTGAACCTCTGATTTTGGCAAGAATGAGTGTTTTCTTTGTAAAATGACGTAGAAAGCGTCATTTAGAATGTTATTTACACATAATATGCGTTTATACCATGGTAATGGAGCTTGTAATCGAATACTCTGCTTCTGCGCATCTGAACCTCTGATTTTGGCAACAATGAGTGTTTTCTTTGTAAAATGACGTAGAAAGCGTCATTTAGAATGTTATTTACACATAATATGCATTTACACCATGGTAATGGAGCTTGTAATCGAATACTCTGCTTCTGCGCATCTCCAGTGCTGATTTTGGCAACAATGTGTGTTTTCTTTGTAAAATGACGTAGAAAGCGTCATTTAGAATGTTATTTACACATAATATGCGTTTATACCATGGTAATGGAGCTTGTAATCGAATACTCTGCTTCTGCGCATCTGAACCTCTGATTTTGGCAACAATGAGTGTTTTCTTTGTAAAATGACGTAGAAAGCGTAAGTTAGAATGTTATTTACACATAATATGCATTTACACCATGGTAATGGAGCTTGTAATCGAATACTCTGGTTCTGCGCATCTCTAGTGCTGATTTTAGCAACAATGAGTGTTTTCTTTGTAAAATGACGTAGAAAGCGTCATTTAGAATGTTATTTACACATAATATGCGTTTATACCATGGTAATGGAGCTTGTAATCGAATACTCTGCTTCTGCGCATCTGAACCTCTGATTTTGCAACAATGAGTGTTTTCTTTGTAAAATGACGTAGAAAGCGTAATTTAGAATGTTATTTACACATAATATGCATTTACACCATGGTAATGGAGCTTCTAATCAAATACTCTGGTTCTGCGCATCTCCAGTGCTGATTTTGGCAACAATGAGTGTTTTCTTTGTAAAATGACGTAGAAAGCGTCATTTAGAATGTTATTTACACATAATATGCGTTTATACCATGGTAATGGAGCTTGTAATCGAATACTCTGCTTCTGCGCATCTGAACCTCTTATTTTGGCAACAATGAGTGTTTTCTTTGTCAACTGACGTAGAAAGCGTAATTTACTATGTTATATACATATAATAGGCATTTTCTATCACGCTAATGGAGCTTGTAATCGAATACCCAGTGTCTGCGCATCTGAACCTCTAATTTTGGCAACAATCAGTGTTTTCTTTGTAAAATGACGTAGAAAGCGTAATTTAGAATGTTATTTACACATAATATGCATTTACACCATGGTAATGGAGCTTGTAATCGAATACTCTGGTTCTCCGCATCTCCAGTGCTGATTTTGGCAACAATGAGTGTTTTCTTTGTAAAATGACGTAGAAAGCGTAATTTAGAATGTTATTTACACATAATACGCATTTACACCATGGTAATGGAGCTTGTAATCGAATACCCTGTTTCTGCGCATCTGAACCTCTGATTTTGGCAACAATGAGTGTTTTCTTTGTAAAATGACGTAGAAAGAGTCATTTAGAATGTTATGTACACATAATATGCATTTACACCATGGTAATGGAGCTTGTAATCGAATACTCTGCTTCTGCGCATCTCCAGTGCTGATTTTGGCAACAATGAGTGTTTTCTTTGTAAAATGACGTAGAAAGCGTCATTTAGAATGTTATTTACACACAATATGCGTTTTACCATGGTAATGGAGCTTGTAATCGAATACTCTGCTTCTGCGCATCTGAACCTCTGATTTTGGCAACAATGAGTGTTTTCTTTGTAAAATGACGTAGAAAGCGTAATTTACCATGTTATATACATATAATACGCATTTTCTATCACGCTAATGGAGCTTGTAATCGAATACCCTGCTTCTGCGCATCTGAACCTCTGATTTTGGCAACAATGAGTGTTTTCTTTGTAAAATGACGTAGAAAGCGTCATTTAGAATGTTATTTACACATAATATGCGTTTATACCATGGTAATGGAGCTTGTAATCGAATACTCTGCTTCTGCGCATCTGAACCTCTGATTTTGGCAACAATGAGTGTTTTCTTTGTAAAATGACGTAGAAAGCGTCATTTAGAATGTTATTTACACATAATATGCATTTACACCATGGTAATGGAGCTTGTAATCGAATACTCTGCTTCTGCGCATCTGAACCTCTGATTTTGGCAACAATGAGTGTTTTCTTTGTAAAATGACGTAGAAAGCGTAATTTACGATGTTATATACACATGAGACGCATTTTCTATCATGCTAATGGAGCTTGGAATCGAATACTCTGTTTCTGCGCATCTCCAGTGCTGATTCTGGCAACAATGAGTGTTTTCTTTGTAAAATGACGTAGAAAGCGTCATTTAGAATGTTATATACATATAATACGCATTTTCTATCACGCTAATGGAGCTTGTAATCGAATACCCTGCTTCTGCGCATCTGAACCTCTGATTTTGGCAACAATGTGTGTTTTCTTTGTAAAATGACGTAGAAAGCGTCATTTAGAATGTTATGTACACATAATATGCATTTACACCATGGTAATGGAGCTTGTAATCGAATACTCTGCTTCTGCGCATCTCCAGTGCTGATTTTGGCAACAATGAGTGTTTTCTTTGTAAAATGACGTAGAAAGCGTCATTTAGAATGTTATTTACACATAATATGCGTTTATACCATGGTAATGGAGCTTGTAATCGAATACTCTGCTTCTGCGCATCTGAACCTCTTATTTTGGCAACAATGAGTGTTTTCTCTGTAAACTGACGTAGAAAGCGTAATTTACCATGTTATTTACATATAATACGCATTTTCTATCACGCTAATGGAGCTTGTAATCGAATACCCTGCTTCTGCGCATCTGAACCTCTGATTTTGGCAACAATGAGTGTTTTCTTTGTAAAATGACGTAGAAAGAGTCATTTAGAATGTTATTTACACATAATATGCGTTTATACCATGGTATTGGAGCTTGTAATCGAATACTCTGCTTCTGCGCATCTGAACCTCTGATTTTGGCAACAATGAGTGTTTTCTTTGTAAAATGACGTAGAAAGCGTCATTTAGAATGTTATTTACACATAATATGCATTTACACCATGGTAATGGAGCTTGTAATCGAATACTCTGCTTCTGCGCATCTCCAGTGCTGATTTTGGCAACAATGAGTGTTTTCTTTGTAAAATGAGGTAGAAAGCGTAATTTCGAATGTTATTTACACATAATACGCATTTACACCATGGTAATGGAGCTTGTAATCGAATACTCTGCTTCTGCGCATCTGAACCTCTGATTTTGGCAACAATGAGTGTTTTCTTTGTAAAATGACGTAGAAAGCGTAAGTTAGAATGTTATTTACACATAATATGCATTTACACCATGGTAATGGAGCTTGTAATCGAATACTCTGGTTCTGCGCATCTCTAGTGCTGATTTTAGCAACAATGAGTGTTTTCTTTGTAAAATGACGTAGAAAGCGTCATTTAGAATGTTATTTACACATAATATGCGTTTATACCATGGTAATGGAGCTTGTAATCGAATACTCTGCTTCTGCGCATCTGAACCTCTGATTTTGCAACAATGAGTGTTTTCTTTGTAAAATGACGTAGAAAGCGTAATTTAGAATGTTATTTACACATAATATGCATTTACACCATGGTAATGGAGCTTCTAATCAAATACTCTGGTTCTGCGCATCTCCAGTGCTGATTTTGGCAACAATGAGTGTTTTCTTTGTAAAATGACGTAGAAAGCGTCATTTAGAATGTTATTTACACATAATATGCGTTTATACCATGGTAATGGAGCTTGTAATCGAATACTCTGCTTCTGCGCATCTGAACCTCTTATTTTGGCAACAATGAGTGTTTTCTTTGTCAACTGACGTAGAAAGCGTAATTTACTATGTTATATACATATAATAGGCATTTTCTATCACGCTAATGGAGCTTGTAATCGAATACCCAGTGTCTGCGCATCTGAACCTCTAATTTTGGCAACAATCAGTGTTTTCTTTGTAAAATGACGTAGAAAGCGTAATTTAGAATGTTATTTACACATAATATGCATTTACACCATGGTAATGGAGCTTGTAATCGAATACTCTGGTTCTCCGCATCTCCAGTGCTGATTTTGGCAACAATGAGTGTTTTCTTTGTAAAATGACGTAGAAAGCGTAATTTAGAATGTTATTTACACATAATACGCATTTACACCATGGTAATGGAGCTTGTAATCGAATACCCTGTTTCTGCGCATCTGAACCTCTGATTTTGGCAACAATGAGTGTTTTCTTTGTAAAATGACGTAGAAAACGTCATTTAGAATGTTATGTACACATAATATGCATTTACACCATGGTAATGGAGCTTGTAATCGAATACTCTGCTTCTGCGCATCTCCAGTGCTGATTTTGGCAACAATGAGTGTTTTCTTTGTAAAATGACGTAGAAAGCGTCATTTAGAATGTTATTTACACATAATATGCGTTTTACCATGGTAATGGAGCTTGTAATCGAATACTCTGCTTCTGCGCATCTGAACCTCTGATTTTGGCAACAATGAGTGTTTTCTTTGTAAAATGACGTAGAAAGCGTAATTTACCATGTTATATACATATAATACGCATTTTCTATCACGCTAATGGAGCTTGTAATCGAATACCCTGCTTCTGCGCATCTGAACCTCTGATTTTGGCAACAATGAGTGTTTTCTTTGTAAAATGACGTAGAAAGCGTCATTTAGAATGTTATTTACACATAATATGCGTTTATACCATGGTAATGGAGCTTGTAATCGAATACTCTGCTTCTGCGCATCTGAACCTCTGATTTTGGCAACAATGAGTGTTTTCTTTGTAAAATGACGTAGAAAGCGTCATTTAGAATGTTATTTACACATAATATGCATTTACACCATGGTAATGGAGCTTGTAATCGAATACTCTGCTTCTGCGCATCTGAACCTCTGATTTTGGCAACAATGAGTGTTTTCTTTGTAAAATGACGTAGAAAGCGTAATTTACGATGTTATATACACATGAGACGCATTTTCTATCATGCTAATGGAGCTTGGAATCGAATACTCTGTTTCTGCGCATCTCCAGTGCTGATTCTGGCAACAATGAGTGTTTTCTTTGTAAAATGACGTAGAAAGCGTCATTTAGAATGTTATATACATATAATACGCATTTTCTATCACGCTAATGGAGCTTGTAATCGAATACCCTGCTTCTGCGCATCTGAACCTCTGATTTTGGCAACAATGTGTGTTTTCTTTGTAAAATGACGTAGAAAACGTCATTTAGAATGTTATGTACACATAATATGCATTTACACCATGGTAATGGAGCTTGTAATCGAATACTCTGCTTCTGCGCATCTCCAGTGCTGATTTTGGCAACAATGAGTGTTTTCTTTGTAAAATGACGTAGAAAGCGTCATTTAGAATGTTATTTACACATAATATGCGTTTATACCATGGTAATGGAGCTTGTAATCGAATACTCTGCTTCTGCTCATCTGAACCTCTTATTTTGGCAACAATGAGTGTTTTCTCTGTAAACTGACGTAGAAAGCGTAATTTACCATGTTATTTACATATAATACGCATTTTCTATCACGCTAATGGAGCTTGTAATCGAATACCCTGCTTCTGCGCATCTGAACCTCTGATTTTGGCAACAATGAGTGTTTTCTTTGTAAAATGACGTAGAAAGAGTCATTTAGAATGTTATTTACACATAATATGCGTTTATACCATGGTATTGGAGCTTGTAATCGAATACTCTGCTTCTGCGCATCTGAACCTCTGATTTTGGCAACAATGAGTGTTTTCTTTGTAAAATGACGTAGAAAGCGTCATTTAGAATGTTATTTACACATAATATGCATTTACACCATGGTAATGGAGCTTGTAATCGAATACTCTGCTTCTGCGCATCTCCAGTGCTGATTTTGGCAACAATGAGTGTTTTCTTTGTAAAATGAGGTAGAAAGCGTAATTTAGAATGTTATTTACACATAATACGCATTTACACCATGGTAATGGAGCTTGTAATCGAATACTCTGCTTCTGCGCATCTGAACCTCTGATTTTGGCAACAATGAGTGTTTTCTTTGTAAAATGACGTAGAAAGCGTAATTTAGAATGTTATTTACACATAATATGCATTTACACCATGGTAATGGAGCTTCTAATCGAATACTCTGGTTCTGCGCATCTCCAGTGCTGATTTTGGCAACAATGAGTGTTTTCTTTGTAAAATGACGTAGAAAGCGTAATTTAGAATGTTATTTACACATAATACGCATTTACACCATGGTAATGGAGCTTGTAATCGAATACCCTGTTTCTGCACATCTGAACGTCTGATTTTGGCAACAATGACTGTTTTCTTTATAAAATGACGTAGAAAGCGTAATTTAGAATGTTATTTACACATAATATGCATTTACACCATGGTAATGGAGCTTCTAATCGAATACTCTGCTTCTGCGCATCTGAACGTCTGATTTTGGCAACAATCAGTGTTTTCTTTGTAAAATGACGTAGAAAGCGTAATTTAGAATGTTATTTACACATAATATGCATTTACACCATGGTAATGGAGCTTGTAATCGAATACTCTGCTTCTGCGCATCTCCAGTGCTGATTTTGGCAACAATGAGTGTTTTCTTTGTAAAATGAGGTAGAAAGCGTAATTTAGAATGTTATTTACACATAATACGCATTTACACCATGGTAATGGAGCTTGTAATCGAATACTCTGCTTCTGCGCATCTGAACCTCTGATTTTGGCAACAATGAGTGTTTTCTTTGTAAAATGACGTAGAAAGCGTAATTTACCATGTTATATACATATAATACGCATTTTCTATCACGCTAATGGAGCTTGTAATCGAATACCCTGTGTCTGCGCATCTGAACCTCTGATTTTGGCAACAATCAGTGTTTTCTTTGTAAAATGACGTAGAAAGCGTAATTTAGAATGTTATTTACACATAATATGCATTTACACCATGTTAATGGAGCTTGTAATCGAATACTCTGGTTCTGCGCATCTCCAGTGCTGATTTTGGCAACAATGAGTGTTTTCTTTGTAAAATGAAGTAGAAAGCGTAATTTAGAATGTTATTTACACATAATACGCATTTACACCATGGTAATGGAGCTTGTAATCGAATACCCTGTTTCTGCGCATCTGAACGTCTGATTTTGGCAACAATCAGTGTTTTCTTTGTAAAATGACGTAGAAAGCGTAATTTAGAATGTTATTTACACATAATATGCATTTACACCATGGTAATGGAGCTTCTAATCGAATCCTCTGGTTCTGCGCATCTCCAGTGCTGATTTTGGCAACAATGAGTGTTTTCTTTGTAAAATGACGTAGAAAGCGTAATTTAGAATGTTATTTACACATAATACGCATTTACACCATGGTAATGGAGCTTGTAATCGAATACCCTGTTTCTGCGCATCTGAACGTCTGATTTTTGCAACAATGACTGTTTTCTTTATAAAATGACGTAGAAAGCGTAATTTAGAATGTTATTTACACATAATATGCATTTACACCATGGTAATGGAGCTTCTAATCGAATACTCTGGTTCTGCGCATCTCCAGTGCTGATTTTGGCAACAATGAGTGTTTTCTTTGTAAAATGACGTAGAAAGCGTCATTTAGAATGTTATTTACACATAATATGCGTTTATACCATGGTAATGGAGCTTGTAATCGAATACTCTGCTTCTGCGCATCTGAACCTCTGATTTTGGCAACAATGAGTGTTTTCTTTGTAAAATGACGTAGAAAGCGTCATTTAGAATGTTATTTACACATAATATGCATTTACAACATGGTAATGAAGCTTGTAATCGAATACTCTGCTTCTGCGCATCTCCAGTGCTGATTTTGGCAACAATGAGTGTTTTCTTTGTAAAATGAGGTAGAAAGCGTAATTTAGAATGTTATTTACACATAATACGCATTTACACCATGGTAATGGAGCTTGTAATCGAATACCCTGTTTCTGCGCATCTGAACGTCTGATTTTGGCAACAATGACTGTTTTCTTTATAAAATGACGTAGAAAGCGTAATTTAGAATGTTATTTACACATAATATGCATTTACACCATGGTAATGGAGCTTCTAATCGAATACTCTGGTTCTGCGCATCTCCAGTGCTGATTTTGGCAACAATGAGTGTTTTCTTTGTAAAATGACGTAGAAAGCGTCATTTAGAATGTTATTTACACATAATATGCGTTTATACCATGGTAATGGAGCTTGTAATCGAATACTCTGCTTCTGCGCATCTGAACCTCTGATTTTGGCAACAATGAGTGTTTTCTTTGTAAAATGACGTAGAAAGCGTCATTTAGAATGTTATTTACACATAATATGCATTTACACCATGGTAATGAAGCTTGTAATCGAATACTCTGCTTCTGCGCATCTCCAGTGCTGATTTTGGCAACAATGAGTGTTTTCTTTGTAAAATGAGGTAGAAAGCGTAATTTAGAATGTTATTTACACATAATACGCATTTACACCATGGTAATGGAGCTTGTAATCGAATACTCTGCTTCTGCGCATCTGAACCTCTGATTTTGGCAACAATCAGTGGTTTCTTTGTAAAATGACGTAGAAAGCGTAATTTAGAATGTTATTTACACATAATATGCATTTACACCATGGTAATGGAGCTTGTAATCGAATACTCTGCTTCTGCGCATCTCCAGTGCTGATTTTGGCAACAATGAGTGTTTTCTTTGTAAAATGAGGTAGAAAGCGTAATTTAGAATGTTATTTACACATAATACGCATTTACACCATGGTAATGGAGCTTGTAATCGAATACTCTGCTTCTGCGCATCTGAACCTCTGATTTTGGCAACAATGAGTGTTTTCTTTGTAAAATGACGTAGAAAGCGTAATTTAGAATGTTATTTACACATAATATGCATTTACACCATGGTAATGGAGCTTCTAATCGAATACTCTGGTTCTGCGCATCTCCAGTGCTGATTTTGGCAACAATGAGTGTTTTCTTTGTAAAATGACGTAGAAAGCGTAATTTAGAATGTTATTTACACATAATACGCATTTACACCATGGTAATGGAGCTTGTAATCGAATACCCAGTTTCTGCACATCTGAACGTCTGATTTTGGCAACAATGACTGTTTTCTTTATAAAATGACGTAGAAAGCGTAATTTAGAATGTTATTTACACATAATATGCATTTACACCATGGTAATGGAGCTTCTAATCGAATACTCTGCTTCTGCGCATCTGAACGTCTGATTTTGGCAACAATCAGTGTTTTCTTTGTAAAATGACGTAGAAAGCGTAATTTAGAATGTTATTTACACATAATATGCATTTACACCATGGTAATGGAGCTTGTAATCGAATACTCTGCTTCTGCGCATCTCCAGTGCTGATTTTGGCAACAATGAGTGTTTTCTTTGTAAAATGAGGTAGAAAGCGTAATTTAGAATGTTATTTACACATAATACGCATTTACACCATGGTAATGGAGCTTGTAATCGAATACTCTGCTTCTGCGCATCTGAACCTCTGATTTTGGCAACAATGAGTGTTTTCTTTGTAAAATGACGTAGAAAGCGTAATTTACCATGTTATATACATATAATACGCATTTTCTATCACGCTAATGGAGCTTGTAATCGAATACCCTGTGTCTGCGCATCTGAACCTCTGATTTTGGCAACAATCAGTGTTTTCTTTGTAAAATGACGTAGAAAGCGTAATTTAGAATGTTCTTTACACATAATATGCATTTACACCATGTTAATGGAGCTTGTAATCGAATACTCTGGTTCTGCGCATCTCCAGTGCTGATTTTGGCAACAATGAGTGTTTTCTTTGTAAAATGACGTAGAAAGCGTAATTTAGAATGTTATTTACACATAATACGCATTTACACCATGGTAATGGAGCTTGTAATCGAATACCCTGTTTCTGCGCATCTGAACGTCTGATTTTGGCAACAATCAGTGTTTTCTTTGTAAAATGACGTAGAAAGCGTAATTTAGAATGTTATTTACACATAATATGCATTTACACCATGGTAATGGAGCTTCTAATCGAATCCTCTGGTTCTGCGCATCTCCAGTGCTGATTTTGGCAACAATGAGTGTTTTCTTTGTAAAATGACGTAGAAAGCGTAATTTAGAATGTTATTTACACATAATACGCATTTACACCATGGTAATGGAGCTTGTAATCGAATACCCTGTTTCTGCGCATCTGAACGTCTGATTTTTGCAACAATGACTGTTTTCTTTATAAAATGACGTAGAAAGCGTAATTTAGAATGTTATTTACACATAATATGCATTTACACCATGGTAATGGAGCTTCTAATCGAATACTCTGGTTCTGCGCATCTCCAGTGCTGATTTTGGCAACAATGAGTGTTTTCTTTGTAAAATGACGTAGAAAGCGTCATTTAGAATGTTATTTACACATAATATGCGTTTATACCATGGTAATGGAGCTTGTAATCGAATACTCTGCTTCTGCGCATCTGAACCTCTGATTTTGGCAACAATGAGTGTTTTCTTTGTAAAATGACGTAGAAAGCGTCATTTAGAATGTTATTTACACATAATATGCATTTACAACATGGTAATGAAGCTTGTAATCGAATACTCTGCTTCTGCGCATCTCCAGTGCTGATTTTGGCAACAATGAGTGTTTTCTTTGTAAAATGAGGTAGAAAGCGTAATTTAGAATGTTATTTACACATAATACGCATGTACACCATGGTAATGGAGCTTGTAATCGAATACCCTGTTTCTGCGCATCTGAACGTCTGATTTTGGCAACAATGACTGTTTTCTTTATAAAATGACGTAGAAAGCGTAATTTAGAATGTTATTTACACATAATATGCATTTACACCATGGTAATGGAGCTTCTAATCGAATACTCTGGTTCTGCGCATCTCCAGTGCTGATTTTGGCAACAATGAGTGTTTTCTTTGTAAAATGACGTAGAAAGCGTCATTTAGAATGTTATTTACACATAATATGCGTTTATACCATGGTAATGGAGCTTGTAATCGAATACTCTGCTTCTGCGCATCTGAACCTCTGATTTTGGCAACAATGAGTGTTTTCTTTGTAAAATGACGTAGAAAGCGTCATTTAGAATGTTATTTACACATAATATGCATTTACACCATGGTAATGAAGCTTGTAATCGAATACTCTGCTTCTGCGCATCTCCAGTGCTGATTTTGGCAACAATGAGTGTTTTCTTTGTAAAATGAGGTAGAAAGCGTAATTTAGAATGTTATTTACACATAATACGCATTTACACCATGGTAATGGAGCTTGTAATCGAATACTCTGCTTCTGCGCATCTGAACCTCTGATTTTGGCAACAATCAGTGGTTTCTTTGTAAAATGACGTAGAAAGCGTAATTTAGAATGTTATTTACACATAATATGCATTTACACCATGGTAATGGAGCTTGTAATCGAATACTCTGGTTCTGCGCATCTCCAGTGCTGATTTTGGCAACAATGAGTGTTTTCTTTGTAAAATGACGTAGAAAGCGTAATTTAGAATGTTATTTACACATAATATGCATTTACACCATGGTAATGAAGCTTGTAATCGAATACTCTGCTTCTGCGCATCTCCAGTGCTGATTTTGGCAACAATGAGTGTTTTCTTTGTAAAATGAGGTAGAAAGCGTAATTTAGAATGTTATTTACACATAATACGCATTTACACCATGGTAATGGAGCTTGTAATCGAATACTCTGCTTCTGCGCATCTGAACCTCTGATTTTGGCAACAATCAGTGTTTTCTTTGTAAAATGACGTAGAAAGCGTAATTTAGAATGTTATTTACACATAATATGCATTTACACCATGGTAATGGAGCTTGTAATCGAATACTCTGCTTCTGCGCATCTGAACCTCTGATTTTGGCAACAATCAGTGTTTTCTTTGTAAAATGACGTAGAAAGCGTAATTTAGAATGTTATTTACACATAATATGCATTTACACCATGGTAATGGAGCTTGTAATCGAATACTCTGCTTCTGCGCATCTGAACCTATGATTTTGCAACAATGAGTGTTTTCTTTGTAAAATGACGTAGAAAACGTAATTTACCATGTTATTTACATATAATACGCATTTTCTATCACGCTAATGGAGCTTGTAATCGAATACTCTGCTTCTGCGCATCTGAACCTCTGATTTTGGCAACAATGAGTGTTTTCTTTGTAAAATTACGTAGAAAGCGTCATTTAGAATGTTATTTACACATAATATGCATTTACACCATGGTAATGGAGCTTGTAATCGAATACTCTGGTTCTGCGCATCTCTAGTGCTGATTTTAGCAACAATGTGTGTTTTCTTTGTAAAATGACGTAGAAAGCGTCATTTAGAATGTTATTTACACATAATATGCATTTACACCATGGTAATGGAGCTTGTAATCGAATACTCTGGTTCTGCGCATCTCTAGTGCTGATTTTAGCAACAATGAGTGTTTTCTTTGTAAAATGACGTAGAAAGCGTCATTTAGAATGTTATTTACACATAATATGCATTTACACCATGGTAATGGAGCTTGTAATCGAATACTCTGGTTCTGCGCATCTCCAGTGCTGATTTTGGCAACAATGAGTGTTTTCTCTGTAAACTGACGTAGAAAGCGTAATTTACCATGTTATTTACATATAATACGCATTTTCTATCACGCTAATGGAGCTTGTAATCGAATACCCTGCTTCTGCGCATCTGAACCTCTGATTTTGGCAACAATGAGTGTTTTCTTTGTAAAATGACGTAGAAAGCGTCATTTAGAATGTTATTTACACATAATATGCGTTTATACCATGGTAATGGAGCTTGTAATCGAATACTCTGCTTCTGCGCATCTGAACCTCTGATTTTGGCAACAATGAGTGTTTTCTTTGTAAAATGACGTAGAAAGCGTCATTTAGAATGTTATTTACACATAATATGCATTTACACCATGGTAATGGAGCTTGTAATCGAATACTCTGCTTCTGCGCATCTGAACCTCTGATTTTGGCAACAATGAGTGTTTTCTTTGTAAAATGACGTAGAAAGCGTAATTTACCATGTTATATACACATGAGACGCATTTTCTATCATGCTAATGGAGCTTGGAATCGAATACCCTGTTTCTGCGCATCTCCAGTGCTGATTCTGGCAACAATGAGTGTTTTCTTTGTAAAATGACGTAGAAAGCGTCATTTAGAATGTTATATACATATAATACGCATTTTCTATCACGCTAATGGAGCTTGTAATCGAATACTCTGCTTCTGCGCATCTGAACCTCTGATTTTGGCAACAATGAGTGTTTTCTTTGTAAAATGACGTAGAAAGCGTAATTTAGAATGTTATTTACACATAATATGCATTTACACCATGGCAATGGAGCTTGTAATCGAATACTCTGGTTCTGCGCATCTCCAGTGCTGATTTTGGCAACAATGAGTGTTTTCTTTGTAAAATGACGTAGAAAGCGTAATTTAGAATGTTATTTACACATAATACGCATTTACACCATGGTAATGGAGCTTGTAATCGAATACTCTGCTTCTGCGCATCTGAACCTCTGATTTTGGCAACAATGAGTGTTTTCTTTTTAAAATGACGTAGAAAGCGTCATTTAGAATGTTATTTACACATAATATGCATTTACACCATGGTAATGGAGCTTGTAATCGAATACTCTGCTTCTGCGCATCTGAACCTCTGATTTTGGCAACAATGAGTGTTTTCTTTGTAAAATGACGTAGAAAGCGTCATTTAGAATGTTATTTACACATAATATGCATTTACACCATGGTAATGGAGCTTGTAATCGAATACTCTGCTTCTGCGCATCTGAACCTCTGATTTTGGCAACAATGAGTGTTTTCTTTGTAAAATGACGTAGAAAGCGTAATTTAGAATGTTATTTAAACATAATACGCATTTACACCATGGTAATGGAGCTTGTAATCGAATACTCTGCTTCTGCGCATCTAAACCTCTGATTTTGGCAACAATGAGTGTTTTCTTTGTAAAATGACGTAGAAAGCGTAATTTACCATGTTATATACACATGATACGCATTTTCTATCATGCTAATGGAGCTTGGAATCGAATACCCTGTTTCTGCGCATCTCCAGTGCTGATTTTGGCAGCAATGAGTGTTTTCTTTGTAAAATGACGTAGAAAGCGTCATTTAGAATGTTATATACATATAATACGCATTTTCTATCACGCTAATGGAGCTTGTAATCGAATACTCTGCTTCTGCGCATCTGAACCTCTGATTTTGGCAACAATGAGTGTTTTCTTTGTAAAATAACGTAGAAAGCGTCATTTAGAATGTTATTTACACATAATATGCATTTACACCATGCTAATGGAGCTTGGAATCGAATACCCTGTTTCTGCGCATCTCCAGTGCTGATTCTGGCAACAATGAGTGTTTTCTTTGTAAAATGACGTAGAAAGCGTCATTTAGAATGTTATTTACACATAATATGCGTTTATACCATGGTAATGGAGCTTGTAATCGAATACTCTGCTTCTGCGCATCTGAACCTCTTATTTTGGCAACAATGAGTGTTTTCTTTGTAAAATGACGTAGAAGGCGTAATTTAGAATGTTATTTACACATAATACGCATTTACACCATGGTAATGGAGCTTGTAATCGAATACTCTGCTTCTGCGCATCTGAACCTCTGATTTTGGCAACAATGAGTGTTTTCTTTGTAAAATGACGTAGAAAGCGTCATTTAGAATGTTATTTACACATAATATGCATTTACACCATGGTAATGGAGCTTGTAATCGAATACTCTGGTTCTGCGCATCTCTAGTGCTGATTTTAGCAACAATGAGTGTTTTCTTTGTAAAATGACGTAGAAAGCGTCATTTAGAATGTTATTTACACATAATACGCATTTACACCATGGTAATGGAGCTTGTAATCGAATACCCTGTTTCTGCGCATCTGAACCTCTGATTTTGGCAACAATGAGTGTTTTCTTTGTAAAATGACGTAGAAAGCGTAATTTAGAATGTTATTTACACATAATATGCATTTACACCATGGTAATGGAGCTTGTAATCGAATACTCTGCTTCTGCGCATCTGAACCTATGATTTTGCAACAATGAGTGTTTTCTCTGTAAACTGACGTAGAAAGCGTAATTTACCATGTTATTTACATATAATACGCATTTTCAATCACGCTAATGGAGCTTGTAATCGAATACCCTGCTTCTGCGCATCTGAACCTCTGATTTTGGCAACAATGAGTGTTTTCTTTGTAAAATGACGTAGAAAGCGTCATTTAGAATGTTATTTACACATAATATGCGTTTATACCATGGTAATGGAGCTTGTAATCGAATACTCTGCTTCTGCGCATCTGAACCTCTGATTTTGGCAACAATGAGTGTTTTCTTTGTAAAATTACGTAGAAAGCGTCATTTAGAATGTTATTTACACATAATATGCATTTACACCATGGTAATGGAGCTTGTAATCGAATACTCTGCTTCTGCGCATCTGAACCTCTGATTTTGGCAACAATGAGTGTTTTCTTTGTAAAATGACGTAGAAAGCGTAATTTACCATGTTATATACACATGAGACGCATTTTCTATCATGCTAATGGAGCTTGGAATCGAATACTCTGTTTCTGCGCATCTCCAGTGCTGATTCTGGCAACAATGAGTGTTTTCTTTGTAAAATGACGTAGAAAGCGTCATTTAGAATGTTATATACATATAATACGCATTTTCTATCACGCTAATGGAGCTTGTGATCGAATACTCTGCTTCTGCGCATCTGAACCTCTGATTTTGGCAACAATGAGTGTTTTCTTTGTAAAATTACGTAGAAAGCGTCATTTAGAATGTTATTTACACATAATATGCATTTACACCATGGTAATGGAGCTTGTAATCGAATACTCTGCTTCTGCGCATCTGAACCTCTGATTTTGGCAACAATGAGTGTTTTCTTTGTAAAATGACGTAGAAAGCGTCATTTAGAATGTTATTTACACATAATATGCATTTACACCATGGTAATGGAGCTTGTAATCGAATACTCTGGTTCTGCGCATCTCCAGTGCTGATTTTGGCAACAATGTGTGTTTTCTTTGTAAAATGACGTAGAAAGCGTCATTTAGAATGTTATTTACACATAATATGCGTTTATACCATGGTAATGGAGCTTGTAATCGAATACTCTGGTTCTGCGCATCTCTAGTGCTGATTTTAGCAACAATGAGTGTTTTCTTTGTAAAATGACGTAGAAAGCGTCATTTAGAATGTTATTTACACATAATATGCGTTTATACCATGGTAATGGAGCTTGTAATCGAATACTCTGCTTCTGCGCATCTGAACCTATGATTTTGCAACAATGAGTGTTTTCTCTGTAAACTGACGTAGAAAGCGTAATTTACCATGTTATTTACATATAATACGCATTTTCTATCACGCTAATGGAGCTTGTAATCGAATACCCTGCTTCTGCGCATCTGAACCTATGATTTTGCAACAATGAGTGTTTTCTTTATAAAATGACGTAGAAAGAGTCATTTAGAATGTTATTTACACATAATATGCGTTTATACCATGGTAATGGAGCTTGTAATCGAATACTCTGCTTCTGCGCATCTGAACCTCTGATTTTGGCAACAATCAGTGTTTTCTTTGTAAAATGACGTAGAAAGCGTAATTTAGAATGTTATTTACACATAATATGCATTTACACCATGGTAATGGAGCTTGTAATCGAATACTCTGGTTCTGCGCATCTCCAGTGCTGATTTTGGCAACAATGAGTGTTTTCTTTGTAAAATGACGTAGAAAGCGTCATTTAGAATGTTATTTACACATAATATGCGTTTATACCATGGTAATGGAGCTTGTAATCGAATACTCTGCTTCTGCGCATCTGAACCTCTGATTTTGGCAACAATGAGTGTTTTCTTTGTAAAATGACGTAGAAAGCGTCATTTAGATTGTTATTTACACATAATAGGCATTTACACCATGGTAATGGAGCTTGTAATCGAATACTCTGCTTCTGCGCATCTGAACCTCTGATTTTGGCAACAATGAGTGTTTTCTTTGTAAAATGACGTAGAAAGCGTAATTTACCATGTTATATACACATGAGACGCATTTTCTATCATGCTAATGGAGCTTGGAATCGAATACTCTGTTTCTGCGCATCTCCAGTGCTGATTCTGGCAACAATGAGTGTTTTCTTTGTAAAATGACGTAGAAAGCGTCATTTAGAATGTTATATACATATAATACGCATTTTCTATCACGCTAATGGAGCTTGTAATCGAATACTCTGGTTCTGCGCATCTCTAGTGCTGATTTTAGCAACAATGAGTGTTTTCTTTGTAAAATGACGTAGAAAGCGTCATTTAGAATGTTATTTACACATAATACGCATTTACACCATGGTAATGGAGCTTGTAATCGAATACCCTGTTTCTGCGCATCTGACCCTCTGATTTTGGCAACAATGTGTGTTTTCTTTGTAAAATGACGTAGAAAGCGTAATTTAGAATGTTATTTACACATAATATGCATTTACACCATGGTAATGGAGCTTGTAATCGAATACTCTGCTTCTGCGCATCTGAACCTATGATTTTGCAACAATGAGTGTTTTCTCTGTAAACTGACGTAGAAAGCGTAATTTACCATGTTATTTACATATAATACGCATTTTCTATCACGCTAATGGAGCTTGTAATCGAATACCCTGCTTCTGCGCATCTGAACCTCTGATTTTGGCAACAATGAGTGTTTTCTTTGTAAAATGACGTAGAAAGCGTCATTTAGAATGTTATTTACACATAATATGCGTTTATACCATGGTAATGGAGCTTGTAATCGAATACTCTGCTTCTGCGCATCTGAACCTCTGATTTTGGCAACAATGAGTGTTTTCTTTGTAAAATAACGTAGAAAGCGTCATTTAGAATGTTATTTACACATAATATGCATTTACACCATGGTAATGGAGCTTGTAATCGAATACTCTGCTTCTGCGCATCTGAACCTCTGATTTTGGCAACAATGAGTGTTTTCTTTGTAAAATGACGTAGAAAGCGTAATTTACCATGTTATATACACATGAGACGCATTTTCTATCATGCTAATGGAGCTTGGAATCGAATACTCTGTTTCTGCGCATCTCCAGTGCTGATTCTGGCAACAATGAGTGTTTTCTTTGTAAAATGACGTAGAAAGCGTCATTTAGAATGTTATATACATATAATACGCATTTTCTATCACGCTAATGGAGCTTGTAATCGAATACTCTGCTTCTGCGCATCTGAACCTCTGATTTTGGCAACAATGAGTGTTTTCTTTGTAAAATAACGTAGAAAGCGTCATTTAGAATGTTTTTTACACATAATATGCGTTTATACCATGGTAATGAAGCTTGTAATCGAATACTCTGCTTCTGCGCATCTGAACCTCTGATTTTGGCAACAATGAGTGTTTTCTTTGTAAAATGACGTAGAAAGCGTAATTTAGAATGTTATTTAAACATAATACGCATTTACACCATGGTAATGGAGCTTGTAATCGAATACCCTGTATCTGCGCATCTGAACCTCTGATTTTGGCAACAATGAGTGTTTTCTTTGTAAAATGACGTAGAAAGCGTAATTTAGAATGTTATTTACACATAATATGCATTTACACCATGATAATGGAGCTTGTAATCGAATACTCTGCTTCTGCGCATCTGAACCTCTGATTTTGGCAACAATCAGTGTTTTCTTTGTAAAATGACGTAGAAAGCGTAATTTAGAATGTTATTTACACATAATATGCATTTACACCATGGTAATGGAGCTTCTAATCGAATACTCTGGTTCTGCGCATCTCCAGTGCTGATTTTGGCAACAATGAGTGTTTTCTTTGTAAAATGACGTAGAAGGCGTAATTTAGAATGTTATTTACACATAATACGCATTTACACCATGGTAATGGAGCTTGTAATCGAATACCCTGTTTCTGCGCATCTGAACCTCTGATTTTGGCAACAATGAGTGTTTTCTTTGTAAAATGACGTAGAAAGCGTAATTTAGAATGTTATTTACACATAATATGCATTTACACCATGGTAATGGAGCTTGTAATCGAATACTCTGGTTCTGCGCATCTCTAGTGCTGATTTTAGCAACAATGTGTGTTTTCTTTGTAAAATGACGTAGAAAGCGTCATTTAGAATGTTATTTACACATAATATGCATTTACACCATGGTAATGGAGCTTGTAATCGAATACTCTGGTTCTGCGCATCTCTAGTGCTGATTTTAGCAACAATGAGTGTTTTCTTTGTAAAATGACGTAGAAACCGTCATTTAGAATGTTATTTACACATAATATGCGTTTATACCATGGTAATGGAGCTTGTAATCGAATACTCTGCTTCTGCGCATCTGAACCTATGATTTTGCAACAATGAGTGTTTTCTTTGTAAAATGACGTAGAAAGCGTAATTTAGAATGTTATTTACACATAATATGCGTTTATACCATGGTAATGGAGCTTGTAATCGAATACTCTGGTTCTGCGCATCTCCAGTGCTGATTTTGGCAACATTGAGTGTTTTCTTTGTAAAATGACGTAGAAAGCGTAATTTAGAATGTTATTTACACATAATACGCATTTACACCATGGTAATGGAGCTTGTAATCGAATACTCTGCTTCTGCGCATCTGAACCTCTGATTTTGGCAACAATGAGTGTTTTCTTTGTAAAATGACGTAGAAAGCGTAATTTAGAATGTTATTTACACATAATATGCATTTACACCATGGTAATGGAGCTTCTAATCGAATACTCTTGTTCTGCGCATCTCCAGTGCTGATTTTGGCAACAATGAGTGTTTTCTTTGTAAAATGACGTAGAAGGCGTAATTTAGAATGTTATTTACACATAATACGCATTTACACCATGGTAATGGAGCTTGTAATCGAATACCCTGTTTCTGCGCATCTGAACCTCTGATTTTGGCAACAATGAGTGTTTTCTTTGTAAAATGACGTAGAAAGCGTAATTTAGAATGTTATTTACACATAATATGCATTTACACCATGGTAATGGAGCTTGTAATCGAATACTCTGGTTCTGCGCATCTCTAGTGCTGATTTTAGCAACAATGTGTGTTTTCTTTGTAAAATGACGTAGAAAGCGTCATTTAGAATGTTATTTACACATAATATGCATTTACACCATGGTAATGGAGCTTGTAATCGAATACTCTGGTTCTGCGCATCTCTAGTGCTGATTTTAGCAACAATGAGTGTTTTCTTTGTAAAATGACGTAGAAAGCGTCATTTAGAATGTTATTTACACATAATACGCATTTACACCATGGTAATGGAGCTTGTAATCGAATACCCTGTTTCTGCGCATCTGAACCTCTGATTTTGGCAACAATGAGTGTTTTCTTTGTAAAATGACGTAGAAAGCGTAATTTAGAATGTTATTTACACATAATATGCATTTACACCATGGTAATGGAGCTTGTAATCGAATACTCTGCTTCTGCGCATCTGAACCTATGATTTTGCAACAATGAGTGTTTTCTCTGTAAACTGACGTAGAAAGCGTAATTTACCATGTTATTTACATATAATACGCATTTTCTATCACGCTAATGGAGCTTGTAATCGAATACCCTGCTTCTGCGCATCTGAACCTCTGATTTTGGCAACAATGAGTGTTTTCTTTGTAAAATGACGTAGAAAGCGTCATTTAGAATGTTATTTACACATAATATGCATTTACACCATGGTAATGGAGCTTGTAATCGAATACTCTGCTTCTGCGCATCTGAACCTCTGATTTTGGCAACAATGAGTGTTTTCTTTGTAAAATGACGTAGAAAGCGTAATTTACCATGTTATATACACATGAGACGCATTTTCTATCATGCTAATGGAGCTTGGAATCGAATACTCTGTTTCTGCGCATCTCCAGTGCTGATTCTGGCAACAATGAGTGTTTTCTTTGTAAAATGACGTAGAAAGCGTCATTTAGAATGTTATATACATATAATACGCATTTTCTATCACGCTAATGGAGCTTGTAATCGAATACTCTGCTTCTGCGCATCTGAACCTCTGATTTTGGCAACAATGAGTGTTTTCTTTGTAAAATTACGTAGAAAGCGTCATTTAGAATGTTATTTACACATAATATGCATTTACACCATGGTAATGGAGCTTGTAATCGAATACTCTGCTTCTGCGCATCTGAACCTCTGATTTTGGCAACAATGAGTGTTTTCTTTGTAAAATGACGTAGAAAGCGTCATTTAGAATGTTATTTACACATAATATGCATTTACACCATGGTAATGGAGCTTGTAATCGAATACTCTGGTTCTGCGCATCTCCAGTGCTGATTTTGGCAACAATGTGTGTTTTCTTTGTAAAATGACGTAGAAAGCGTCATTTAGAATGTTATTTACACATAATATGCGTTTATACCATGGTAATGGAGCTTGTAATCGAATACTCTGGTTCTGCGCATCTCTAGTGCTGATTTTAGCAACAATGAGTGTTTTCTTTGTAAAATGACGTAGAAAGCGTCATTTAGAATGTTATTTACACATAATATGCGTTTATACCATGGTAATGGAGCTTGTAATCGAATACTCTGCTTCTGCGCATCTGAACCTATGATTTTGCAACAATGAGTGTTTTCTCTGTAAACTGACGTAGAAAGCGTAATTTACCATGTTATTTACATATAATACGCATTTTCTATCACGCTAATGGAGCTTGTAATCGAATACCCTGCTTCTGCGCATCTGAACCTATGATTTTGCAACAATGAGTGTTTTCTTTATAAAATGACGTAGAAAGAGTCATTTAGAATGTTATTTACACATAATATGCGTTTATACCATGGTAATGGAGCTTGTAATCGAATACTCTGCTTCTGCGCATCTGAACCTCTGATTTTGGCAACAATCAGTGTTTTCTTTGTAAAATGACGTAGAAAGCGTAATTTAGAATGTTATTTACACATAATATGCATTTACACCATGGTAATGGAGCTTGTAATCGAATACTCTGGTTCTGCGCATCTCCAGTGCTGATTTTGGCAACAATGAGTGTTTTCTTTGTAAAATGACGTAGAAAGCGTCATTTAGAATGTTATTTACACATAATATGCGTTTATACCATGGTAATGGAGCTTGTAATCGAATACTCTGCTTCTGCGCATCTGAACCTCTGATTTTGGCAACAATGAGTGTTTTCTTTGTAAAATGACGTAGAAAGCGTAATTTACCATGTTATATACACATGAGACGCATTTTCTATCATGCTAATGGAGCTTGGAATCGAATACTCTGTTTCTGCGCATCTCCAGTGCTGATTCTGGCAACAATGAGTGTTTTCTTTGTAAAATGACGTAGAAAGCGTCATTTAGAATGTTATATACATATAATACGCATTTTCTATCACGCTAATGGAGCTTGTAATCGAATACTCTGCTTCTGCGCATCTGAACCTCTGATTTTGGCAACAATGAGTGTTTTCTTTGTAAAATAACGTAGAAAGCGTCATTTAGAATGTTATTTACACATAATATGCGTTTATACCATGGTAATGGAGCTTGTAATCGAATACTCTGCTTCTGCGCATCTGAACCTCTGATTTTGGCAACAATGAGTGTTTTCTTTGTAAAATGACGTAGAAAGCGTAATTTAGAATGTTATTTACACATAATATGCATTTACACCATGGTAATGGAGCTTGTAATCGAATACTCTGGTTCTGCGCATCTCCAGTGCTGATTTTGGCAACAATGAGTGTTTTCTTTGTAAAATGACGTAGAAAGCGTCATTTAGAATGTTATATACATATAATACGCATTTTCTATCACGCTAATGGAGCTTGTAATCGAATACTCTGCTTCTGCGCATCTGAACCTCTGATTTTGGCAACAATGAGTGTTTTCTTTGTAAAATAACGTAGAAAGCGTCATTTAGAATGTTATTTACACATAATATGCGTTTATACCATGGTAATGGAGCTTGTAATCGAATACTCTGCTTCTGCGCATCTGAACCTCTGATTTTGGCAACAATGAGTGTTTTCTTTGTAAAATGACGTAGAAAGCGTAATTTAGAATGTTATTTACACATAATATGCATTTACACCATGGTAATGGAGCTTGTAATCGAATACTCTGGTTCTGCGCATCTCCAGTGCTGATTTTGGCAACAATGAGTGTTTTCTTTGTAAAATGACGTAGAAGGCGTAATTTAGAATGTTATTTACACATAATATGCATTTACACCATGGTAATGGAGCTTGTAATCGAATACTCTGGTTCTGCGCATCTGAACCTCTGATTTTGGCAACAATGAGTGTTTTCTTTGTAAAATGACGTAGAAAGCGTCATTTAGAATGTTATTTACACATAATATGCATTTACACCATGGTAATGGAGCTTGTAATCGAATACTCTGCTTCTGCGCATCTCCAGTGCTGATTTTGGCAACAATGAGTGTTTTCTTTGTAAAATGAGGTAGAAAGCGTAATTTAGAATGTTATTTACACATAATACGCATTTACACCATGGTAATGGAGCTTGTAATCGAATACTCTGCTTCTGCGCATCTGAACCTCTGATTTTGGCAACAATGAGTGTTTTCTTTGTAAAATGACGTAGAAAGCGTAATTTACCATGTTATATACATATAATACGCATTTTCTATCACGCTAATGGAGCTTGTAATCGAATACCCTGTGTCTGCGCATCTGAACCTCTGATTTTGGCAACAATCAGTGTTTTCTTTGTAAAATGACGTAGAAAGCGTAATTTAGAATGTTATTTACACATAATATGCATTTACACCATGGTAATGGAGCTTCTAATCGAATACTCTGGTTCTGCGCATCTCCAGTGCTGATTTTGGCAACAATGAGTGTTTTCTTTGTAAAATGACGTAGAAAGCGTAATTTAGAATGTTATTTACACATAATACGCATTTACACCATGGTAATGGAGCTTGTAATCGAATACTCTGCTTCTGCGCATCTGAACCTCTGATTTTGGCAACAATGAGTGTTTTCTTTGTAAAATGACGTAGAAAGCGTAATTTACCATGTTATATACACATGAGACGCATTTTCTATCATGCTAATGGAGCTTGGAATCGAATACTCTGTTTCTGCGCATCTCCAGTGCTGATTCTGGCAACAATGAGTGTTTTCTTTGTAAAATGACGTAGAAAGCGTCATTTAGAATGTTATATACATATAATACGCATTTTCTATCACGCTAATGGAGCTTGTAATCGAATACTCTGCTTCTGCGCATCTGAACCTCTGATTTTGGCAACAATGAGTGTTTTCTTTGTAAAATAACGTAGAAAGCGTCATTTAGAATGTTATTTACACATAATATGCGTTTATACCATGGTAATGGAGCTTGTAATCGAATACTCTGCTTCTGCGCATCTGAACCTCTGATTTTGGCAACAATGAGTGTTTTCTTTGTAAAATGACGTAGAAAGCGTAATTTAGAATGTTATTTACACATAATATGCATTTACACCATGGTAATGGAGCTTGTAATCGAATACTCTGGTTCTGCGCATCTCCAGTGCTGATTTTGGCAACAATGAGTGTTTTCTTTGTAAAATGACGTAGAAAGCGTCATTTAGAATGTTATATACATATAATACGCATTTTCTATCACGCTAATGGAGCTTGTAATCGAATACTCTGCTTCTGCGCATCTGAACCTCTGATTTTGGCAACAATGAGTGTTTTCTTTGTAAAATAACGTAGAAAGCGTCATTTAGAATGTTATTTACACATAATATGCGTTTATACCATGGTAATGGAGCTTGTAATCGAATACTCTGCTTCTGCGCATCTGAACCTCTGATTTTGGCAACAATGAGTGTTTTCTTTGTAAAATGACGTAGAAAGCGTAATTTAGAATGTTATTTACACATAATATGCATTTACACCATGGTAATGGAGCTTGTAATCGAATACTCTGGTTCTGCGCATCTCCAGTGCTGATTTTGGCAACAATGAGTGTTTTCTTTGTAAAATGACGTAGAAGGCGTAATTTAGAATGTTATTTACACATAATATGCATTTACACCATGGTAATGGAGCTTGTAATCGAATACTCTGGTTCTGCGCATCTGAACCTCTGATTTTGGCAACAATGAGTGTTTTCTTTGTAAAATGACGTAGAAAGCGTCATTTAGAATGTTATTTACACATAATATGCATTTACACCATGGTAATGGAGCTTGTAATCGAATACTCTGCTTCTGCGCATCTCCAGTGCTGATTTTGGCAACAATGAGTGTTTTCTTTGTAAAATGAGGTAGAAAGCGTAATTTAGAATGTTATTTACACATAATACGCATTTACACCATGGTAATGGAGCTTGTAATCGAATACTCTGCTTCTGCGCATCTGAACCTCTGATTTTGGCAACAATGAGTGTTTTCTTTGTAAAATGACGTAGAAAGCGTAATTTACCATGTTATATACATATAATACGCATTTTCTATCACGCTAATGGAGCTTGTAATCGAATACCCTGTGTCCGCGCATCTGAACCTCTGATTTTGGCAACAATCAGTGTTTTCTTTGTAAAATGACGTAGAAAGCGTAATTTAGAATGTTATTTACACATAATATGCATTTACACCATGGTAATGGAGCTTCTAATCGAATACTCTGGTTCTGCGCATCTCCAGTGCTGATTTTGGCAACAATGAGTGTTTTCTTTGTAAAATGACGTAGAAAGCGTAATTTAGAATGTTATTTACACATAATACGCATTTACACCATGGTAATGGAGCTTGTAATCGAATACCCTGTTTCTGCGCATCTGAACGTCTGATTTTGGCAACAATGAGTGTTTTCTTTATAAAATGACGTAGAAAGCGTAATTTAGAATGTTATTTACACATAATATGCATTTACACCATGGTAATGGAGCTTCTAATCGAATACTCTGGTTCTGCGCATCTCCAGTGCTGATTTTGGCAACAATGAGTGTTTTCTTTGTAAAATGACGTAGAAAGCGTCATTTAGAATGTTATTTACACATAATATGCGTTTATACCATGGTAATGGAGCTTGTAATCGAATACTCTGCTTCTGCGCATCTGAACCTCTTATTTTGGCAACAATGAGTGTTTTCTCTGTAAACTGACGTAGAAAGCGTAATTTACCATGTTATTTACATATAATACGCATTTTCTATCACGGTAATGGAGCTTGTAATCGAATACCCTGCTTCTGCGCATCTGAACCTCTGATTTTGGCAACAATGAGTGTTTTCTTTGTAAAATGACGTAGAAAGCGTCATTTAGAATGTTATTTACACATAATATGCATTTACACCATGGTAATGGAGCTTGTAATCGAATACTCTGGTTCTGCGCATCTCTAGTGCTGATTTTAGCAACAATGAGTGTTTTCTTTGTAAAATGACGTAGAAAGCGTCATTTAGAATGTTATTTACACATAATATGCGTTTATACCATGGTAATGGAGCTTGTAATCGAATACTCTGCTTCTGCGCATCTGAACCTCTTATTTTGGCAACAATGAGTGTTTTCTCTGTAAACTGACGTAGAAAGCGTAATTTACCATGTTATTTACATATAATACGCATTTTCTATCACGCTAATGGAGCTTGTAATCGAATACCCTGCTTCTGCGCATCTGAACCTCTGATTTTGGCAACAATGAGTGTTTTCTTTGTAAAATGACGTAGAAAGAGTCATTTAGAATGTTATTTACACATAATATGCGTTTATACCATGGTAATGGAGCTTGTAATCGAATACTCTGCTTCTGCGCATCTGAACCTCTGATTTTGGCAACAATGAGTGTTTTCTTTGTAAAATGACGTAGAAAGCGTAATTTAGAATGTTATTTACACATAATATGCATTTACACCATGGTAATGGAGCTTCTAATCGAATACTCTGGTTCTGCGCATCTCCAGTGCTGATTTTGGCAACAATGAGTGTTTTCTTTGTAAAATGACGTAGAAAGCGTAATTTAGAATGTTATTTACACATAATATGCGTTTATACCATGGTAATGGAGCTTGTAATCGAATACTCTGCTTCTGCGCATCTGAACCTCTGATTTTGGCAACAATGAGTGTTTTCTTTGTAAAATGACGTAGAAAGCGTAATTTAGAATGTTATTTACACATAATACGCATTTACACCATGGTAATGGAGCTTGTAATCGAATACCCTGTTTCTGCGCATCTGAACCTCTGATTTTGGCAACAATGAGTGTTTTCTTTGTAAAATGACGTAGAAAACGTCATTTAGAATGTTATGTACACATAATATGCATTTACACCATGGTAATGGAGCTTGTAATCGAATACTCTGCTTCTGCGCATCTCCAGTGCTGATTTTGGCAACAATGAGTGTTTTCTTTGTAAAATGACGTAGAAAGCGTCATTTAGAATGTTATTTACACATAATATGCGTTTATACCATGGTAATGGAGCTTGTAATCGAATACTCTGCTTCTGCGCATCTGAACCTCTTATTTTGGCAACAATGAGTGTTTTCTCTGTAAACTGACGTAGAAAGCGTAATTTAGAATGTTATTTACACATAATATGCGTTTATACCATGGTAATGGAGCTTGTAATCGAATACTCTGGTTCTGCGCATCTCCAGTGCTGATTTTGGCAACAATGAGTGTTTTCTTTGTAAAATGACGTAGAAAGCGTAATTTAGAATGTTATTTACACATAATACGCATTTACACCATGGTAATGGAGCTTGTAATCGAATACTCTGCTTCTGCGCATCTGAACCTCTGATTTTGGCAACAATGAGTGTTTTCTTTGTAAAATGACGTAGAAAGCGTAATTTACCATGTTATATACATATAATACGCATTTTCTATCACGCTAATGGAGCTTGTAATCGAATACCCTGTGTCTGCGCATCTGAACCTCTGATTTTGGCAACAATCAGTGTTTTCTTTGTAAAATGACGTAGAAAGCGTAATTTAGAATGTTCTTTACACATAATATGCATTTACACCATGTTAATGGAGCTTGTAATCGAATACTCTGGTTCTGCGCATCTCCAGTGCTGATTATGGCAACAATGAGTGTTTTCTTTGTAAAATGACGTAGAAAGCGTAATTTAGAATGTTATTTACACATAATACGCATTTACACCATGGTAATGGAGCTTGTAATCGAATACCCTGTTTCTGCGCATCTGAACCTCTGATTTTGGCAACAATGAGTGTTTTCTTTGTAAAATGACGTAGAAAACGTCATTTAGAATGTTATGTACACATAATATGCATTTACACCATGGTAATGGAGCTTGTAATCAAATACTCTGCTTCTGCGCATCTCCAGTGCTGATTTTGGCAACAATGAGTGTTTTCTTTGTAAAATGACGTAGAAAGCGTCATTTAGAATGTTATTTACACATAATATGCGTTTATACCATGGTAATGGAGCTTGTAATCGAATACTCTGCTTCTGCTCATCTGAACCTCTTATTTTGGCAACAATGAGTGTTTTCTCTGTAAACTGACGTAGAAAGCGTAATTTACCATGTTATTTACATATAATACGCATTTTCTATCACGCTAATGGAGCTTGTAATCGAATACCCTGCTTCTGCGCATCTGAACCTCTGATTTTGGCAACAATGAGTGTTTTCTTTGTAAAATGACGTAGAAAGAGTCATTTAGAATGTTATTTACACATAATATGCGTTTATACCATGGTATTGGAGCTTGTAATCGAATACTCTGCTTCTGCGCATCTGAACCTCTGATTTTGGCAACAATGAGTGTTTTCTTTGTAAAATGACGTAGAAAGCGTCATTTAGAATGTTATTTACACATAATATGCATTTACACCATGGTAATGGAGCTTGTAATCGAATACTCTGCTTCTGCGCATCTCCAGTGCTGATTTTGGCAACAATGAGTGTTTTCTTTGTAAAATGAGGTAGAAAGCGTAATTTAGAATGTTATTTACACATAATACGCATTTACACCATGGTAATGGAGCTTGTAATCGAATACTCTGCTTCTGCGCATCTGAACCTCTGATTTTGGCAACAATGAGTGTTTTCTTTGTAAAATGACGTAGAAAGCGTAATTTACCATGTTATATACATATAATACGCATTTTCTATCACGCTAATGGAGCTTGTAATCGAATACCCTGTGTCTGCGCATCTGAACCTCTGATTTTGGCAACAATCAGTGTTTTCTTTGTAAAATGACGTAGAAAGCGTAATTTAGAATGTTATTTACACATAATATGCATTTACACCATGGTAATGGAGCTTCTAATCGAATACTCTGGTTCTGCGCATCTCCAGTGCTGATTTTGGCAACAATGAGTGTTTTCTTTGTAAAATGACGTAGAAAGCGTAATTTAGAATGTTATTTACACATAATACGCATTTACACCATGGTAATGGAGCTTGTAATCGAATACCCTGTTTCTGCGCATCTGAACGTCTGATTTTGGCAACAATGACTGTTTTCTTTATAAAATGACGTAGAAAGCGTAATTTAGAATGTTATTTACACATAATATGCATTTACACCATGGTAATGGAGCTTCTAATCGAATACTCTGGTTCTGCGCATCTCCAGTGCTGATTTTGGCAACAATGAGTGTTTTCTTTGTAAAATGACGTAGAAAGCGTCATTTAGAATGTTATTTACACATAATATGCGTTTATACCATGGTAATGGAGCTTGTAATCGAATACTCTGCTTCTGCGCATCTGAACCTCTTATTTTGGCAACAATGAGTGTTTTCTCTGTAAACTGACGTAGAAAGCGTAATTTACCATGTTATTTACATATAATACGCATTTTCTATCACGCTAATGGAGCTTGTAATCGAATACCCTGCTTCTGCGCATCTGAACCTCTGATTTTGGCAACAATGAGTGTTTTCTTTGTAAAATGACGTAGAAGGCGTAATTTAGAATGTTATTTACACATAATACGCATTTACACCATGGTAATGGAGCTTGTAATCGAATACCCTGTTTCTGCGCATCTGAACCTCTGATTTTGGCAACAATGAGTGTTTTCTTTGTAAAATGACGTAGAAAGCGTAATTTAGAATGTTATTTACACATAATATGCATTTACACCATGGTAATGGAGCTTGTAATCGAATACTCTGGTTCTGCGCATCTCTAGTGCTGATTTTAGCAACAATGTGTGTTTTCTTTGTAAAATGACGTAGAAAGCGTCATTTAGAATGTTATTTACACATAATATGCATTTACACCATGGTAATGGAGCTTGTAATCGAATACTCTGGTTCTGCGCATCTCTAGTGCTGATTTTAGCAACAATGAGTGTTTTCTTTGTAAAATGACGTAGAAAGCGTCATTTAGAATGTTATTTACACATAATATGCGTTTATACCATGGTAATGGAGCTTGTAATCGAATACTCTGCTTCTGCGCATCTGAACCTCTTATTTTGGCAACAATGAGTGTTTTCTCTGTAAACTGACGTAGAAAGCGTAATTTACCATGTTATTTACATATAATACGCATTTTCTATCACGCTAATGGAGCTTGTAATCGAATACCCTGCTTCTGCGCATCTGAACCTCTGATTTTGGCAACAATGAGTGTTTTCTTTGTAAAATGACGTAGAAAGCGTCATTTAGAATGTTATTTACACATAATATGCGTTTATACCATGGTAATGGAGCTTGTAATCGAATACTCTGCTTCTGCGCATCTGAACCTCTGATTTTGGCAACAATGAGTGTTTTCTTTTTAAAATGACGTAGAAAGCGTAATTTAGAATGTTATTTACACATAATACGCATTTACACCATGGTAATGGAGCTTGTAATCGAATACCCTGTTTCTGCGCATCTGAACCTCTGATTTTGGCAACAATGAGTGTTTTCTTTGTAAAATGACGTAGAAAACGTCATTTAGAATGTTATGTACACATAATATGCATTTACACCATGGTAATGGAGCTTGTAATCGAATACTCTGCTTCTGCGCATCTCCAGTGCTGATTTTGGCAACAATGAGTGTTTTCTTTGTAAAATGACGTAGAAAGCGTCATTTAGAATGTTATTTACACATAATATGCGTTTATACCATGGTAATGGAGCTTGTAATCGAATACTCTGCTTCTGCTCATCTGAACCTCTTATTTTGGCAACAATGAGTGTTTTCTCTGTAAACTGACGTAGAAAGCGTAATTTACCATGTTATTTACATATAATACGCATTTTCTATCACGGTAATGGAGCTTGTAATCGAATACCCTGCTTCTGCGCATCTGAACCTCTGATTTTGGCAACAATGAGTGTTTTCTTTGTAAAATGACGTAGAAGGCGTAATTTAGAATGTTATTTACACATAATACGCATTTACACCATGGTAATGGAGCTTGTAATCGAATACCCTGTTTCTGCGCATCTGAACCTCTGATTTTGGCAACAATGAGTGTTTTCTTTGTAAAATGACGTAGAAAGCGTAATTTAGAATGTTATTTACACATAATATGCATTTACACCATGGTAATGGAGCTTGTAATCGAATACTCTGGTTCTGCGCATCTCTAGTGCTGATTTTAGCAACAATGTGTGTTTTCTTTGTAAAATGACGTAGAAAGCGTCATTTAGAATGTTATTTACACATAATATGCATTTACACCATGGTAATGGAGCTTGTAATCGAATACTCTGGTTCTGCGCATCTCTAGTGCTGATTTTAGCAACAATGAGTGTTTTCTTTGTAAAATGACGTAGAAAGCGTCATTTAGAATGTTATTTACACATAATATGCGTTTATACCATGGTAATGGAGCTTGTAATCGAATACTCTGCTTCTGCGCATCTGAACCTATGATTTTGCAACAATGAGTGTTTTCTTTGTAAAATGACGTAGAAAGCGTAATTTAGAATGTTATTTACACATAATATGCATTTACACCATGGTAATGGAGCTTCTAATCGAATACTCTGGTTCTGCGCATCTCCAGTGCTGATTTTGGCAACAATGAGTGTTTTCTTTGTAAAATGACGTAGAAAGCGTAATTTAGAATGTTATTTACACATAATACGCATTTACACCATGGTAATGGAGCTTGTAATCGAATACCCTGTTTCTGCGCATCTGAACGTCTGATTTTGGCAACAATGACTGTTTTCTTTATAAAATGACGTAGAAAGCGTAATTTAGAATGTTATTTACACATAATATGCATTTACACCATGGTAATGGAGCTTCTAATCGAATACTCTGGTTCTGCGCATCTCCAGTGCTGATTTTGGCAACAATGAGTGTTTTCTTTGTAAAATGACGTAGAAAGCGTCATTTAGAATGTTATTTACACATAATATGCGTTTATACCATGGTAATGGAGCTTGTAATCGAATGCTCTGCTTCTGCGCATCTGAACCTCTGATTTTGGCAACAATGAGTGTTTTCTTTTTAAAATGACGTAGAAAGCGTAATTTAGAATGTTATTTACACATAATATGCATTTACACCATGGTAATGGAGCTTCTAATCGAATACTCTGGTTCTGCGCATCTCCAGTGCTGATTTTGGCAACAATGAGTGTTTTCTTTGTAAAATGACGTAGAAAGCGTCATTTAGAATGTTATTTACACATAATATGCGTTTATACCATGGTAATGGAGCTTGTAATCGAATACTCTGCTTCTGCTCATCTGAACCTCTTATTTTGGCAACAATGAGTGTTTTCTCTGTAAACTGACGTAGAAAGCGTAATTTACCATGTTATTTACATATAATACGCATTTTCTATCACGCTAATGGAGCTTGTAATCGAATACCCTGTTTCTGCGCATCTGAACCTCTGATTTTGGCAACAATGAGTGTTTTCTTTGTAAAATGACGTAGAAGGCGTAATTTAGAATGTTATTTACACATAATACGCATTTACACCATGGTAATGGAGCTTGTAATCGAATACCCTGTTTCTGCGCATCTGAACCTCTGATTTTGGCAACAATGAGTGTTTTCTTTGTAAAATGACGTAGAAAGCGTAATTTAGAATGTTATTTACACATAATATGCATTTACACCATGGTAATGGAGCTTGTAATCGAATACTCTGGTTCTGCGCATCTCTAGTGCTGATTTTAGCAACAATGTGTGTTTTCTTTGTAAAATGACGTAGAAAGCGTCATTTAGAATGTTATTTACACATAATATGCATTTACACCATGGTAATGGAGCTTGTAATCGAATACTCTGGTTCTGCGCATCTCTAGTGCTGATTTTAGCAACAATGAGTGTTTTCTTTGTAAAATGACGTAGAAAGCGTCATTTAGAATGTTATTTACACATAATATGCGTTTATACCATGGTAATGGAGCTTGTAATCGAATACTCTGCTTCTGCGCATCTGAACCTCTTATTTTGGCAACAATGAGTGTTTTCTCTGTAAACTGACGTAGAAAGCGTAATTTACCATGTTATTTACATATAATACGCATTTTCTATCACGCTAATGGAGCTTGTAATCGAATACCCTGCTTCTGCGCATCTGAACCTCTGATTTTGGCAACAATGAGTGTTTTCTTTGTAAAATGACGTAGAAAGAGTCATTTAGAATGTTATTTACACATAATATGCGTTTATACCATGGTAATGGAGCTTGTAATCGAATACTCTGCTTCTGCGCATCTGAACCTCTGATTTTGGCAACAATGAGTGTTTTCTTTGTAAAATGACGTAGAAAGCGTAATTTAGAATGTTATTTACACATAATATGCATTTACACCATGGTAATGGAGCTTGTAATCGAATACTCTGGTTCTGCGCATCTCTAGTGCTGATTTTAGCAACAATGTGTGTTTTCTTTGTAAAATGACGTAGAAAGCGTCATTTAGAATGTTATTTACACATAATATGCATTTACACCATGGTAATGGAGCTTGTAATCGAATACTCTGGTTCTGCGCATCTCTAGTGCTGATTTTAGCAACAATGAGTGTTTTCTTTGTAAAATGACGTAGAAAGCGTCATTTAGAATGTTATTTACACATAATATGCGTTTATACCATGGTAATGGAGCTTGTAATCGAATACTCTGCTTCTGCGCATCTGAACCTCTTATTTTGGCAACAATGAGTGTTTTCTCTGTAAACTGACGTAGAAAGCGTAATTTACCATGTTATTTACATATAATACGCATTTTCTATCACGCTAATGGAGCTTGTAATCGAATACCCTGCTTCTGCGCATCTGAACCTCTGATTTTGGCAACAATGAGTGTTTTCTTTGTAAAATGACGTAGAAAGAGTCATTTAGAATGTTATTTACACATAATATGCGTTTATACCATGGTAATGGAGCTTGTAATCGAATACTCTGCTTCTGCGCATCTGAACCTCTGATTTTGGCAACAATGAGTGTTTTCTTTGTAAAATGACGTAGAAAGCGTAATTTAGAATGTTATTTACACATAATATGCATTTACACCATGGTAATGGAGCTTCTAATCGAATACTCTGGTTCTGCGCATCTCCAGTGCTGATTTTGGCAACAATGAGTGTTTTCTTTGTAAAATGACGTAGAAAGCGTAATTTAGAATGTTATTTACACATAATATGCGTTTATACCATGGTAATGGAGCTTGTAATCGAATACTCTGCTTCTGCGCATCTGAACCTCTGATTTTGGCAACAATGAGTGTTTTCTTTTTAAAATGACGTAGAAAGCGTAATTTAGAATGTTATTTACACATAATACGCATTTACACCATGGTAATGGAGCTTGTAATCGAATACCCTGTTTCTGCGCATCTGAACCTCTGATTTTGGCAACAATGAGTGTTTTCTTTGTAAAATGACGTAGAAAACGTCATTTAGAATGTTATGTACACATAATATGCATTTACACCATGGTAATGGAGCTTGTAATCGAATACTCTGCTTCTGCGCATCTCCAGTGCTGATTTTGGCAACAATGAGTGTTTTCTTTGTAAAATGACGTAGAAAGCGTCATTTAGAATGTTATTTACACATAATATGCGTTTATACCATGGTAATGGAGCTTGTAATCGAATACTCTGCTTCTGCGCATCTGAACCTCTTATTTTGGCAACAATGAGTGTTTTCTCTGTAAACTGACGTAGAAAGCGTAATTTAGAATGTTATTTACACATAATATGCGTTTATACCATGGTAATGGAGCTTGTAATCGAATACTCTGGTTCTGCGCATCTCCAGTGCTGATTTTGGCAACAATGAGTGTTTTCTTTGTAAAATGACGTAGAAAGCGTAATTTAGAATGTTATTTACACATAATACGCATTTACACCATGGTAATGGAGCTTGTAATCGAATACTCTGCTTCTGCGCATCTGAACCTCTGATTTTGGCAACAATGAGTGTTTTCTTTGTAAAATGACGTAGAAAGCGTAATTTACCATGTTATATACATATAATACGCATTTTCTATCACGCTAATGGAGCTTGTAATCGAATACCCTGTGTCTGCGCATCTGAACCTCTGATTTTGGCAACAATCAGTGTTTTCTTTGTAAAATGACGTAGAAAGCGTAATTTAGAATGTTCTTTACACATAATATGCATTTACACCATGTTAATGGAGCTTGTAATCGAATACTCTGGTTCTGCGCATCTCCAGTGCTGATTATGGCAACAATGAGTGTTTTCTTTGTAAAATGACGTAGAAAGCGTAATTTAGAATGTTATTTACACATAATACGCATTTACACCATGGTAATGGAGCTTGTAATCGAATACTCTGCTTCTGCGCATCTGAACCTCTGATTTTGGCAACAATGAGTGTTTTCTTTGTAAAATGACGTAGAAAGCGTAATTTAGAATGTTATTTACACATAATATGCATTTACACCATGGTAATGGAGCTTCTAATCGAATACTCTGGTTCTGCGCCTCTCCAGTGCTGATTTTGGCAACAATGAGTGTTTTCTTTGTAAAATGACGTAGAAAGCGTAATTTAGAATGTTATTTACACATAATATGCGTTTATACCATGGTAATGGAGCTTGTAGTCGAATACTCTGCTTCTGCGCATCTGAACCTCTGATTTTGGCAACAATGAGTGTTTTCTTTTTAAAATGACGTAGAAAGCGTAATTTAGAATGTTATTTACACATAATACGCATTTACACCATGGTAATGGAGCTTGTAATCGAATACCCTGTTTCTGCGCATCTGAACCTCTGATTTTGGCAACAATGAGTGTTTTCTTTGTAAAATGACGTAGAAAACGTCATTTAGAATGTTATGTACACATAATATGCATTTACACCATGGTAATGGAGCTTGTAATCGAATACTCTGCTTCTGCGCATCTCCAGTGCTGATTTTGGCAACAATGAGTGTTTTCTTTGTAAAATGACGTAGAAAGCGTCATTTAGAATGTTATTTACACATAATATGCGTTTATACCATGGTAATGGAGCTTGTAATCGAATACTCTGCTTCTGCGCATCTGAACCTCTTATTTTGGCAACAATGAGTGTTTTCTCTGTAAACTGACGTAGAAAGCGTAATTTAGAATGTTATTTACACATAATATGCGTTTATACCATGGTAATGGAGCTTGTAATCGAATACTCTGGTTCTGCGCATCTCCAGTGCTGATTTTGGCAACAATGAGTGTTTTCTTTGTAAAATGACGTAGAAAGCGTAATTTAGAATGTTATTTACACATAATACGCATTTACACCATGGTAATGGAGCTTGTAATCGAATACTCTGCTTCTGCGCATCTGAACCTCTGATTTTGGCAACAATGAGTGTTTTCTTTGTAAAATGACGTAGAAAGCGTAATTTACCATGTTATATACATATAATACGCATTTTCTATCACGCTAATGGAGCTTGTAATCGAATACCCTGTGTCTGCGCATCTGAACCTCTGATTTTGGCAACAATCAGTGTTTTCTTTGTAAAATGACGTAGAAAGCGTAATTTAGAATGTTATTTACACATAATACGCATTTACACCATGGTAATGGAGCTTGTAATCGAATACCCTGTTTCTGCGCATCTGAACCTCTGATTTTGGCAACAATGAGTGTTTTCTTTGTAAAATGACGTAGAAAACGTCATTTAGAATGTTATGTACACATAATATGCATTTACACCATGGTAATGGAGCTTGTAATCGAATACTCTGCTTCTGCGCATCTCCAGTGCTGATTTTGGCAACAATGAGTGTTTTCTTTGTAAAATGACGTAGAAAACGTCATTTAGAATGTTATGTACACATAATATGCATTTACACCATGGTAATGGAGCTTGTAATCGAATACTCTGCTTCTGCGCATCTCCAGTGCTGATTTTGGCAACAATGAGTGTTTTCTTTGTAAAATAAGGTAGAAAGCGTCATTTAGAATGTTATTTACACATAATATGCGTTTATACCATGGTAATGGAGCTTGTAATCGAATACTCTGCTTCTGCGCATCTGAACCTCTGATTTTGGCAACAATGAGTGTTTTCTTTGTAAAATGACGTAGAAAGCGTAATTTAGAATGTTATTTAAACATAATACGCATTTACACCATGGTAATGGAGCTTGTAATCGAATACCCTGTATCTGCGCATCTGAACCTCTGATTTTGGCAACAATGAGTGTTTTCTTTGTAAAATGACGTAGAAAGCGTAATTTAGAATGTTATTTACACATAATATGCATTTACACCATGGTAATGGAGCTTGTAATCGAATACTCTGCTTCTGCGCATCTGAACCTCTGATTTTGGCAACAATCAGTGTTTTCTTTGTAAAATGACGTAGAAAGCGTAATTTAGAATGTTATTTACACATAATATGCATTTACACCATGGTAATGGAGCTTGTAATCGAATACTCTGGTTCTGCGCATCTCCAGTGCTGATTTTGGCAACAATGAGTGTTTTCTTTGTAAAATGACGTAGAAAGCGTCATTTAGAATGTTATTTACACATAATATGCATTTACACCATGGTAATGGAGCTTGTAATCGAATACTCTGGTTCTGCGCATCTCTAGTGCTGATTTTAGCAACAATGAGTGTTTTCTTTGTAAAATGACGTAGAAAGCGTCATTTAGAATGTTATTTACACATAATATGCGTTTATACCATGGTAATGGAGCTTGTAATCGAATACTCTGGTTCTGCGCATCTCTAGTGCTGATTTTAGCAACAATGAGTGTTTTCTTTGTAAAATGACGTAGAAAGCGTAATTTAGAATGTTATTTACACATAATATGCGTTTATACCATGGTAATGGAGCTTGTAATCGAATACTCTGGTTCTGCGCATCTCCAGTGCTGATTTTGGCAACAATGAGTGTTTTCTTTGTAAAATGACGTAGAAAGCGTAATTTAGAATGTTATTTACACATAATACGCATTTACACCATGGTAATGGAGCTTGTAATCGAATACTCTGCTTCTGCGCATCTGAACCTCTGATTTTGGCAACAATGAGTGTTTTCTTTGTAAAATGACGTAGAAAGCGTAATTTACCATGTTATATACATATAATACGCATTTTCTATCACGCTAATGGAGCTTGTAATCGAATACCCTGTTTCTGCGCATCTAAACGTCTGATTTTGGCAACAATGAGTGTTTTCTTTATAAAATGACGTAGAAAGCGTAATTTAGAATGTTATTTACACATAATATGCATTTGCACCATGGTAATGGAGCTTCTAATCGAATACTCTGGTTCTGCGCATCTCCAGTGCTGATTTTGGCAACAATGAGTGTTTTCTTTGTAAAATGACGTAGAAAGCGTAATTTAGAATGTTATTTACACATAATATGCATTTACACCATGGTAATGGAGCTTGTAATCGAATACTCTGCTTCTGCGCATCCGAACCTCTGATTTTGGCAACAATGAGTGTTTTCTTTGTAAAATAAGGTAGAAAGCGTCATTTAGAATGTTATTTACACATAATATGCGTTTATACCATGGTAATGGAGCTTGTAATCGAATACTCTGCTTCTGCGCATCCGAACCTCTGATTTTGGCAACAATGAGTGTTTTCTTTGTAAAATGACGTAGAAAGCGTAATTTAGAATGTTATTTAAACATAATACGCATTTACACCATGGTAATGGAGCTGGTAATCGAATACCCTGTATCTGCGCATCTGAACCTCTGATTTTGGCAACAATGAGTGTTTTCTTTGTAAAATGACGTAGAAAGCGTAATTTAGAATGTTATTTACACATAATATGCATTTACACCATGGTAATGGAGCTTGTAATCGAATACTCTGGTTCTGCGCATCTCTAGTGCTGATTTTAGCAACAATGAGTGTTTTCTTTGTAAAATGACGTAGAAAGCGTCATTTAGAATGTTATTTACACATAATATGCATTTACACCATGGTAATGGAGCTTGTAATCGAATACTCTGGTTCTGCGCATCTCTAGTGCTGATTTTAGCAACAATGAGTGTTTTCTTTGTAAAATGACGTAGAAAGCGTCATTTAGAATGTTATTTACACATAATATGCGTTTATACCATGGTAATGGAGCTTGTAATCGAATACTCTGCTTCTGCGCATCTGAACCTATGATTTTGCAACAATGAGTGTTTTCTTTGTAAAATGACGTAGAAAGCGTAATTTAGAATGTTATTTACACATAATATGCGTTTATACCATGGTAATGGATCTTGTAATCGAATACCCTGTGTCTGCGCATCTGAACCTCTGATTTTGGCAACAATCAGTGTTTTCTTTGTAAAATGACGTAGAAAGCGTAATTTAGAATGTTATTTACACATAATATGCATTTACACCATGGTAATGGAGCTTGTAATCGAATACTCTGGTTCTGCGCATCTCCAGTGCTGATTTTGGCAACAATGAGTGTTTTCTTTGTAAAATGACGTAGAAAGCGTAATTTACCATGTTATATACATATAATACGCATTTTCTATCACGCTAATGGAGCTTGTAATCGAATACCCTGTTTCTGCGCATCTGAACGTCTGATTTTGGCAACAATGAGTGTTTTCTTTATAAAATGACGTAGAAAGCGTAATTTAGAATGTTATTTACACATAATATGCATTTGCACCATGGTAATGGAGCTTCTAATCGAATACTCTGGTTCTGCGCATCTCCAGTGCTGATTTTGGCAACAATGAGTGTTTTCTTTGTAAAATGACGTAGAAAGCGTCATTTAGAATGTTATTTACACATAATATGCGTTTATACCATGGTAATGGAGCTTGTAATCGAATACTCTGCTTCTGCTCATCTGAACCTCTTATTTTGGCAACAATGAGTGTTTTCTCTGTAAACTGACGTAGAAAGCGTAATTTACCATGTTATTTACATATAATACGCATTTTCTATCACGGTAATGGAGCTTGTAATCGAATACCCTGCTTCTGCGCATCTGAACCTCTGATTTTGGCAACAATGAGTGTTTTCTTTGTAAAATGACGTAGAAGGCGTAATTTAGAATGTTATTTACACATAATACGCATTTACACCATGGTAATGGAGCTTGTAATCGAATACCCTGTTTCTGCGCATCTGAACCTCTGATTTTGGCAACAATGAGTGTTTTCTTTGTAAAATGACGTAGAAAGCGTAATTTAGAATGTTATTTACACATAATATGCATTTACACCATGGTAATGGAGCTTGTAATCGAATACTCTGGTTCTGCGCATCTCTAGTGCTGATTTTAGCAACAATGTGTGTTTTCTTTGTAAAATGACGTAGAAAGCGTAATTTACCATGTTATATACAAATGAGACGCATTTTCTATCATGCTAATGGAGCTTGGAATCGAATACTCTGTTTCTGCGCATCTCCAGTGCTGATTCTGGCAACAATGAGTGTTTTCTTTGTAAAATGACGTAGAAAGCGTCATTTAGAATGTTATATACATATAATACGCATTTTCTATCACGCTAATGGAGCTTGTAATCGAATACTCTGCTTCTGCGCATCTGAACCTCTGATTTTGGAAACAATGAGTGTTTTCTTTGTAAAATAAGGTAGAAAGCGTCATTTAGAATGTTATTTACACATAATATGCGTTTATACCATGGTAATGGAGCTTGTAATCGAATACTCTGCTTCTGCGCATCTGAACCTCTGATTTTGGCAACAATGAGTGTTTTCTTTGTAAAATGACGTAGAAAGCGTAATTTAGAATGTTATTTAAACATAATACGCATTTACACCATGGTAATGGAGCTTGTAATCGAATACCCTGTATCTGCGCATCTGAACCTCTGATTTTGGCAACAATGAGTGTTTTCTTTGTAAAATGACGTAGAAAGCGTAATTTAGAATGTTATTTACACATAATATGCATTTACACCATGATAATGGAGCTTGTAATCGAATACTCTGCTTCTGCGCATCTGAACCTCTGATTTTGGCAACAATCAGTGTTTTCTTTGTAAAATGACGTAGAAAGCGTAATTTAGAATGTTATTTACACATAATATGCATTTACACCATGGTAATGGAGCTTCTAATCGAATACTCTGGTTCTGCGCATCTCCAGTGCTGATTTTGGCAACAATGAGTGTTTTCTTTGTAAAATGACGTAGAAAGCGTCATTTAGAATGTTATTTACACATAATATGCATTTACACCATGGTAATGGAGCTTGTAATCGAATACTCTGGTTCTGCGCATCTCTAGTGCTGATTTTAGCAACAATGAGTGTTTTCTTTGTAAAATGACGTAGAAAGCGTCATTTAGAATGTTATTTACACATAATATGCGTTTATACCATGGTAATGGAGCTTGTAATCGAATACTCTGGTTCTGCGCATCTCTAGTGCTGATTTTAGCAACAATGAGTGTTTTCTTTGTAAAATGACGTAGAAAGCGTAATTTAGAATGTTATTTACACATAATATGCGTTTATACCATGGTAATGGAGCTTGTAATCGAATACTCTGGTTCTGCGCATCTCCAGTGCTGATTTTGGCAACAATGAGTGTTTTCTTTGTAAAATGACGTAGAAAGCGTAATTTAGAATGTTATTTACACATAATACGCATTTACACCATGGTAATGGAGCTTGTAATCGAATACTCTGCTTCTGCGCATCTGAACCTCTGATTTTGGCAACAATGAGTGTTTTCTTTGTAAAATGACGTAGAAAGCGTAATTTACCATGTTATATACATATAATACGCATTTTCTATCACGCTAATGGAGCTTGTAATCGAATACCCTGTTTCTGCGCATCTGAACGTCTGATTTTGGCAACAATGAGTGTTTTCTTTATAAAATGACGTAGAAAGCGTAATTTAGAATGTTATTTACACATAATATGCATTTGCACCATGGTAATGGAGCTTCTAATCGAATACTCTGGTTCTGCGCATCTCCAGTGCTGATTTTGGCAACAATGAGTGTTTTCTTTGTAAAATGACGTAGAAAGCGTAATTTAGAATGTTATTTACACATAATATGCATTTACACCATGGTAATGGAGCTTGTAATCGAATACTCTGCTTCTGCGCATCTGAACCTCTGATTTTGGCAACAATGAGTGTTTTCTTTGTAAAATGACGTAGAAAGCGTCATTTAGAATGTTATTTACACATAATATGCATTTACACCATGGTAATGGAGCTTGTAATCGAATACTCTGCTTCTGCGCATCTCCAGTGCTGATTTTGGCAACAATGAGTGTTTTCTTTGTAAAATGAGGTAGAAAGCGTAATTTAGAATGTTATTTACACATAATACGCATTTACACCATGGTAATGGAGCTTGTAATCGAATACTCTGCTTCTGCGCATCTGAACCTCTGATTTTGGCAACAATGAGTGTTTTCTTTGTAAAATGACGTAGAAAGCGTAATTTACCATGTTATATACATATAATACGCATTTTCTATCACGCTAATGGAGCTTGTAATCGAATACCCTGTGTCTGCGCATCTGAACCTCTGATTTTGGCAACAATCAGTGTTTTCTTTGTAAAATGACGTAGAAAGCGTAATTTAGAATGTTATTTACACATAATATGCATTTACACCATGTTAATGGAGCTTGTAATCGAATACTCTGCTTCTGCGCATCTCCAGTGCTGATTTTGGCAACAATGAGTGTTTTCTTTGTAAAATGACGTAGAAAGCGTCATTTAGAATGTTATTTACACATAATATGCGCTTATACCATGGTAATGGAGCTTGTAATCGAATACTCTGCTTCTGCGCATCTGAACCTCTTATTTTGGCAACAATGAGTGTTTTCTCTGTAAACTGACGTAGAAAGCGTAATTTACCATGTTATTTACATATAATACGCATTTTCTATCACGCTAATGGAGCTTGTAATCGAATACCCTGCTTCTGCGCATCTGAACCTCTGATTTTGGCAACAATGAGTGTTTTCTTTGTAAAATGACGTAGAAAGAGTCATTTAGAATGTTATTTACACATAATATGCGTTTATACCATGGAATTGGAGCTTGTAATCGAATACTCTGCTTCTGCGCATCTGAACCTCTGATTTTGGCAACAATGAGTGTTTTCTTTGTAAAATGACGTAGAAAGCGTCATTTAGAATGTTATTTACACATAATATGCATTTACACCATGGTAATGGAGCTTGTAATCGAATACTCTGCTTCTGCGCATCTCCAGTGCTGATTTTGGCAACAATGAGTGTTTTCTTTGTAAAATGAGGTAGAAAGCGTAATTTAGAATGTTATTTACACATAATACGCATTTACACCATGGTAATGGAGCTTGTAATCGAATACTCTGCTTCTGCGCATCTGAACCTCTGATTTTGGCAACAATGAGTGTTTTCTTTGTAAAATGACGTAGAAAGCGTAATTTACCATGTTATATACATATAATACGCATTTTCTATCACGCTAATGGAGCTTGTAATCGAATACCCTGTGTCTGCGCATCTGAACCTCTGATTTTGGCAACAATCAGTGTTTTCTTTGTAAAATGACGTAGAAAGCGTAATTTAGAATGTTATTTACACATAATATGCATTTACACCATGGTAATGGAGCTTCTAATCGAATACTCTGGTTCTGCGCATCTCCAGTGCTGATTTTGGCAACAATGAGTGTTTTCTTTGTAAAATGACGTAGAAAGCGTAATTTAGAATGTTATTTACACATAATATGCATTTACACCATGGTAATGGAGCTTCTAATCGAATACTCTGGTTCTGCGCATCTCCAGTGCTGATTTTGGCAACAATGAGTGTTTTCTTTGTAAAATGACGTAGAAAGCGTAATTTAGAATGTTATTTACACATAATACGCATTTACACCATGGTAATGGAGCTTCTAATCGAATACTCTGGTTCTGCGCATCTCCAGTGCTGATTTTGGCAACAATGAGTGTTTTCTTTGTAAAATGACGTAGAAAGCGTCATTTAGAATGTTATTTACACATAATATGCGTTTATACCATGGTAATGGAGCTTGTAATCGAATACTCTGGTTCTGCGCATCTCTAGTGCTGATTTTAGCAACAATGAGTGTTTTCTTTGTAAAATGACGTAGAAAGCGTCATTTAGAATGTTATTTACACATAATATGCGTTTATACCATGGTAATGGAGCTTGTAATCGAATACTCTGCTTCTGCTCATCTGAACCTCTTATTTTGGCAACAATGAGTGTTTTCTCTGTAAACTGACGTAGAAAGCGTAATTTACCATGTTATTTACATATAATACGCATTTTCTATCACGCTAATGGAGCTTGTAATCGAATACCCTGCTTCTGCGCATCTGAACCTCTGATTTTGGCAACAATGAGTGTTTTCTTTGTAAAATGACGTAGAAAGAGTCATTTAGAATGTTATTTAAACATAATACGCATTTACACCATGGTAATGGAGCTTGTAATCGAATACCCTGTATCTGCGCATCTGAACCTCTGATTTTGGCAACAATGAGTGTTTTCTTTGTAAAATGACGTAGAAAGCGTAATTTAGAATGTTATTTACACATAATATGCATTTACACCATGATAATGGAGCTTGTAATCGAATACTCTGCTTCTGCGCATCTGAACCTCTGATTTTGGCAACAATCAGTGTTTTCTTTGTAAAATGACGTAGAAAGCGTAATTTAGAATGTTATTTACACATAATATGCATTTACACCATGGTAATGGAGCTTCTAATCGAATACTCTGGTTCTGCGCATCTCCAGTGCTGATTTTGGCAACAATGAGTGTTTTCTTTGTAAAATGACGTAGAAAGCGTCATTTAGAATGTTATTTACACATAATATGCATTTACACCATGGTAATGGAGCTTGTAATCGAATACTCTGGTTCTGCGCATCTCTAGTGCTGATTTTAGCAACAATGAGTGTTTTCTTTGTAAAATGACGTAGAAAGCGTCATTTAGAATGTTATTTACACATAATATGCGTTTATACCATGGTAATGGAGCTTGTAATCGAATACTCTGCTTCTGCGCATCTGAACCTATGATTTTGCAACAATGAGTGTTTTCTTTGTAAAATGACGTAGAAAGCGTAATTTAGAATGTTATTTACACATAATATGCGTTTATACCATGGTAATGGAGCTTGTAATCGAATACTCTGGTTCTGCGCATCTCCAGTGCTGATTTTGGCAACAATGAGTGTTTTCTTTGTAAAATGACGTAGAAAGCGTAATTTAGAATGTTATTTACACATAATACGCATTTACACCATGGTAATGGAGCTTGTAATCGAATACTCTGCTTCTGCGCATCTGAACCTCTGATTTTGGCAACAATGAGTGTTTTCTTTGTAAAATGACGTAGAAAGCGTAATTTACCATGTTATATACATATAATACGCATTTTCTATCACGCTAATGGAGCTTGTAATCGAATACCCTGTTTCTGCGCATCTGAACGTCTGATTTTGGCAACAATGAGTGTTTTCTTTATAAAATGACGTAGAAAGCGTAATTTAGAATGTTATTTACACATAATATGCATTTGCACCATGGTAATGGAGCTTCTAATCGAATACTCTGGTTCTGCGCATCTCCAGTGCTGATTTTGGCAACAATGAGTGTTTTCTTTGTAAAATGACGTAGAAAGCGTAATTTAGAATGTTATTTACACATAATATGCATTTACACCATGGTAATGGAGCTTGTAATCGAATACTCTGCTTCTGCGCATCTGAACCTCTGATTTTGGCAACAATGAGTGTTTTCTTTGTAAAATGACGTAGAAAGCGTCATTTAGAATGTTATTTACACATAATATGCATTTACACCATGGTAATGGAGCTTGTAATCGAATACTCTGCTTCTGCGCATCTCCAGTGCTGATTTTGGCAACAATGAGTGTTTTCTTTGTAAAATGAGGTAGAAAGCGTAATTTAGAATGTTATTTACACATAATACGCATTTACACCATGGTAATGGAGCTTGTAATCGAATACTCTGCTTCTGCGCATCTGAACCTCTGATTTTGGCAACAATGAGTGTTTTCTTTGTAAAATGACGTAGAAAGCGTAATTTACCATGTTATATACATATAATACGCATTTTCTATCACGCTAATGGAGCTTGTAATCGAATACCCTGTGTCTGCGCATCTGAACCTCTGATTTTGGCAACAATCAGTGTTTTCTTTGTAAAATGACGTAGAAAGCGTAATTTAGAATGTTCTTTACACATAATATGCATTTACACCATGTTAATGGAGCTTGTAATCGAATACTCTGCTTCTGCGCATCTCCAGTGCTGATTTTGGCAACAATGAGTGTTTTCTTTGTAAAATGACGTAGAAAGCGTCATTTAGAATGTTATTTACACATAATATGCGCTTATACCATGGTAATGGAGCTTGTAATCGAATACTCTGCTTCTGCTCATCTGAACCTCTTATTTTGGCAACAATGAGTGTTTTCTCTGTAAACTGACGTAGAAAGCGTAATTTACCATGTTATTTACATATAATACGCATTTTCTATCACGCTAATGGAGCTTGTAATCGAATACCCTGCTTCTGCGCATCTGAACCTCTGATTTTGGCAACAATGAGTGTTTTCTTTGTAAAATGACGTAGAAAGAGTCATTTAGAATGTTATTTACACATAATATGCGTTTATACCATGGTATTGGAGCTTGTAATCGAATACTCTGCTTCTGCGCATCTGAACCTCTGATTTTGGCAACAATGAGTGTTTTCTTTGTAAAATGACGTAGAAAGCGTCATTTAGAATGTTATTTACACATAATATGCATTTACACCATGGTAATGGAGCTTGTAATCGAATACTCTGCTTCTGCGCATCTCCAGTGCTGATTTTGGCAACAATGAGTGTTTTCTTTGTAAAATGAGGTAGAAAGCGTAATTTAGAATGTTATTTACACATAATACGCATTTACACCATGGTAATGGAGCTTGTAATCGAATACTCTGCTTCTGCGCATCTGAACCTCTGATTTTGGCAACAATGAGTGTTTTCTTTGTAAAATGACGTAGAAAGCGTAATTTACCATGTTATATACATATAATACGCATTTTCTATCACGCTAATGGAGCTTGTAATCGAATACCCTGTTTCTGCGCATCTGAACGTCTGATTTTGGCAACAATGACTGTTTTCTTTATAAAATGACGTAGAAAGCGTAATTTAGAATGTTATTTACACATAATATGCATTTACACCATGGTAATGGAGCTTCTAATCGAATACTCTGGTTCTGCGCATCTCCAGTGCTGATTTTGGCAACAATGAGTGTTTTCTTTGTAAAATGACGTAGAAAGCGTCATTTAGAATGTTATTTACACATAATATGCGTTTATACCATGGTAATGGAGCTTGTAATCGAATACTCTGGTTCTGCGCATCTCTAGTGCTGATTTTAGCAACAATGAGTGTTTTCTTTGTAAAATGACGTAGAAAGCGTCATTTAGAATGTTATTTACACATAATATGCGTTTATACCATGGTAATGGAGCTTGTAATCGAATACTCTGCTTCTGCTCATCTGAACCTCTTATTTTGGCAACAATGAGTGTTTTCTCTGTAAACTGACGTAGAAAGCGTAATTTACCATGTTATTTACATATAATACGCATTTTCTATCACGCTAATGGAGCTTGTAATCGAATACCCTGCTTCTGCGCATCTGAACCTCTGATTTTGGCAACAATGAGTGTTTTCTTTGTAAAATGACGTAGAAAGAGTCATTTAGAATGTTATTTACACATAATATGCGTTCATACCATGGTATTGGAGCTTGTAATCGAATACCCTGTTTCTGCGCATCTGAACCTCTGATTTTGGCAACAATGAGTGTTTTCTTTGTAAAATGACGTAGAAAGCGTAATTTAGAATGTTATTTACACATAATATGCATTTACACCATGGTAATGGAGCTTGTAATCGAATACTCTGGTTCTGCGCATCTCTAGTGCTGATTTTAGCAACAATGTGTGTTTTCTTTGTAAAATGACGTAGAAAGCGTCATTTAGAATGTTATTTACACATAATATGCATTTACACCATGGTAATGGAGCTTGTAATCGAATACTCTGGTTCTGCGCATCTCTAGTGCTGATTTTAGCAACAATGAGTGTTTTCTTTGTAAAATGACGTAGAAAGCGTCATTTAGAATGTTATTTACACATAATATGCGTTTATACCATGGTAATGGAGCTTGTAATCGAATACTCTGCTTCTGCGCATCTGAACCTCTTATTTTGGCAACAATGAGTGTTTTCTCTGTAAACTGACGTAGAAAGCGTAATTTACCATGTTATTTACATATAATACGCATTTTCTATCACGCTAATGGAGCTTGTAATCGAATACCCTGCTTCTGCGCATCTGAACCTCTGATTTTGGCAACAATGAGTGTTTTCTTTGTAAAATGACGTAGAAAGCGTCATTTAGAATGTTATTTACACATAATATGCATTTACACCATGGTAATGGAGCTTGTAATCGAATACTCTGCTTCTGCGCATCTCCAGTGCTGATTTTGGCAACAATGAGTGTTTTCTTTGTAAAATGAGGTAGAAAGCGTAATTTAGAATGTTATTTACACATAATACGCATTTACACCATGGTAATGGAGCTTGTAATCGAATACTCTGCTTCTGCGCATCTCAACCTCTGATTTTGGCAACAATGAGTGTTTTCTTTGTAAAATGACGTAGAAAGCGTAATTTACCATGTTATATACATATAATACGCATTTTCTATCACGCTAATGGAGCTTGTAATCGAATACCCTGTGTCTGCGCATCTGAACCTCTGATTTTGGCAACAATCAGTGTTTTCTTTGTAAAATGACGTAGAAAGCGTAATTTAGAATGTTATTTACACATAATATGCATTTACACCATGGTAATGGAGCTTCTAATCGAATACTCTGGTTCTGCGCATCTCCAGTGCTGATTTTGGCAACAATGAGTGTTTTCTTTGTAAAATGACGTAGAAAGCGTAATTTAGAATGTTATTTACACATAATACGCATTTACACCATGGTAATGGAGCTTGTAATCGAATACCCTGTTTCTGCGCATCTGAACGTCTGATTTTGGCAACAATGACTGTTTTCTTTACAAAATGACGTAGAAAGCGTAATTTAGAATGTTATTTACACATAATATGCATTTACACCATGGTAATGGAGCTTCTAATCGAATATTCTGGTTCTGCGCATCTCCAGTGCTGATTTTGGCAACAATGAGTGTTTTCTTTGTAAAATGACGTAGAAAGCGTCATTTAGAATGTTATTTACACATAATATGCGTTTATACCATGGTAATGGAGCTTGTAATCGAATACTCTGCTTCTGCGCATCTGAACCTCTGATTTTGGCAACAATGAGTGTTTTCTTTTTAAAATGACGTAGAAAGCGTAATTTAGAATGTTATTTACACATAATACGCATTTACACCATGGTAATGGAGCTTGTAATCGAATACCCTGTTTCTGCGCATCTGAACCTCTGATTTTGGCAACAATGAGTGTTTTCTTTGTAAAATGACGTAGAAAACGTCATTTAGAATGTTATGTACACATAATATGCATTTACACCATGGTAATGGAGCTTGTAATCGAATACTCTGCTTCTGCGCATCTCCAGTGCTGATTTTGGCAACAATGAGTGTTTTCTTTGTAAAATGACGTAGAAAGCGTCATTTAGAATGTTATTTACACATAATATGCGTTTATACCATGGTAATGGAGCTTGTAATCGAATACTCTGCTTCTGCTCATCTGAACCTCTTATTTTGGCAACAATGAGTGTTTTCTCTGTAAACTGACGTAGAAAGCGTAATTTACCATGTTATTTACATATAATACGCATTTTCTATCACGGTAATGGAGCTTGTAATCGAATACCCTGCTTCTGCGCATCTGAACCTCTGATTTTGGCAACAATGAGTGCTTTCTTTGTAAAATGACGTAGAAGGCGTAATTTAGAATGTTATTTACACATAATACGCATTTACACCATGGTAATGGAGCTTGTAATCGAATACCCTGTTTCTGCGCATCTGAACCTCTGATTTTGGCAACAATGAGTGTTTTCTTTGTAAAATGACGTAGAAAGCGTAATTTAGAATGTTATTTACACATAATATGCATTTACACCATGGTAATGGAGCTTGTAATCGAATACTCTGGTTCTGCGCATCTCTAGTGCTGATTTTAGCAACAATGTGTGTTTTCTTTGTAAAATGACGTAGAAAGCGTCATTTAGAATGTTATTTACACATAATATGCATTTACACCATGGTAATGGAGCTTGTAATCGAATACTCTGGTTCTGCGCATCTCTAGTGCTGATTTTAGCAACAATGAGTGTTTTCTTTTGTAAAATGACGTAGAAAGCGTCATTTAGAATGTTATTTACACATAATATGCGTTTATACCATGGTAATGGAGCTTGTAATCGAATACTCTGCTTCTGCGCATCTGAACCTATGATTTTGCAACAATGAGTGTTTTCTTTGTAAAATGACGTAGAAAGCGTAATTTAGAATGTTATTTACACATAATATGCGTTTATACCATGGTAATGGAGCTTGTAATCGAATACTCTGGTTCTGCGCATCTCCAGTGCTGATTTGGCAACAATGAGTGTTTTCTTTGTAAAATGACGTAGAAAGCGTAATTTAGAATGTTATTACACATAATACGCATTTACACCATGGTAATGGAGCTTGTAATCGAATACCCTGTTTCTGCGCATCTGAACGTCTGATTTTGGCAACAATGACTGTTTTCTTTACAAAATGACGTAGAAAGCGTAATTTAGAATGTTATTTACACATAATATGCATTTACACCATGGTAATGGAGCTTCTAATCGAATATTCTGGTTCTGCGCATCTCCAGTGCTGATTTTGGCAACAATGAGTGTTTTCTTTGTAAAATGACGTAGAAAGCGTCATTTAGAATGTTATTTACACATAATATGCGTTTATACCATGGTAATGGAGCTTGTAATCGAATACTCTGCTTCTGCGCATCTGAACCTCTGATTTTGGCAACAATGAGTGTTTTCTTTTTAAAATGACGTAGAAAGCGTAATTTAGAATGTTATTTACACATAATACGCATTTACACCATGGTAATGGAGCTTGTAATCGAATACCCTGTTTCTGCGCATCTGAACCTCTGATTTTGGCAACAATGAGTGTTTTCTTTGTAAAATGACGTAGAAAACGTCATTTAGAATGTTATGTACACATAATATGCATTTACACCATGGTAATGGAGCTTGTAATCGAATACTCTGCTTCTGCGCATCTCCAGTGCTGATTTTGGCAACAATGAGTGTTTTCTTTGTAAAATGACGTAGAAAGCGTCATTTAGAATGTTATTTACACATAATATGCGTTTATACCATGGTAATGGAGCTTGTAATCGAATACTCTGCTTCTGCTCATCTGAACCTCTTATTTTGGCAACAATGAGTGTTTTCTCTGTAAACTGACGTAGAAAGCGTAATTTACCATGTTATTTACATATAATACGCATTTTCTATCACGGTAATGGAGCTTGTAATCGAATACCCTGCTTCTGCGCATCTGAACCTCTGATTTTGGCAACAATGAGTGCTTTCTTTGTAAAATGACGTAGAAGGCGTAATTTAGAATGTTATTTACACATAATACGCATTTACACCATGGTAATGGAGCTTGTAATCGAATACCCTGTTTCTGCGCATCTGAACCTCTGATTTTGGCAACAATGAGTGTTTTCTTTGTAAAATGACGTAGAAAGCGTAATTTAGAATGTTATTTACACATAATATGCATTTACACCATGGTAATGGAGCTTGTAATCGAATACTCTGGTTCTGCGCATCTCTAGTGCTGATTTTAGCAACAATGTGTGTTTTCTTTGTAAAATGACGTAGAAAGCGTCATTTAGAATGTTATTTACACATAATATGCATTTACACCATGGTAATGGAGCTTGTAATCGAATACTCTGGTTCTGCGCATCTCTAGTGCTGATTTTAGCAACAATGAGTGTTTTCTTTGTAAAATGACGTAGAAAGCGTCATTTAGAATGTTATTTACACATAATATGCGTTTATACCATGGTAATGGAGCTTGTAATCGAATACTCTGCTTCTGCGCATCTGAACCTATGATTTTGCAACAATGAGTGTTTTCTTTGTAAAATGACGTAGAAAGCGTAATTTAGAATGTTATTTACACATAATATGCGTTTATACCATGGTAATGGAGCTTGTAATCGAATACTCTGCTTCTGCGCATCTGAACCTCTTATTTTGGCAACAATGAGTGTTTTCTTTGTCAACTGACGTAGAAAACGTAATTTACCATGTTATTTACATATAATACGCATTTTCTATCACGCTAATGGAGCTTGTAATCGAATACCCTGTGTCTGCGCATCTGAACCTCTGATTTTGGCAACAATCAGTGTTTTCTTTGTAAAATGACGTAGAAAGCGTAATTTAGAATGTTATTTACACATAATATGCATTTACACCATGGTAATGGAGCTTGTAATCGAATACTCTGGTTCTGCGCATCTCCAGTGCTGATTTTGGCAACAATGAGTGTTTTCTTTGTAAAATGACGTAGAAAGCGTAATTTAGAATGTTATTTACACATAATACGCATTTACACCATGGTAATGGAGCTTGTAATCGAATACTCTGCTTCTGCGCATCTGAACCTCTGATTTTGGCAACAATGAGTGTTTCTTGTAAAATGACGTAGAAAGCGTAATTTACCATGTTATATACATATAATACGCATTTTCTATCACGCTAATGGAGCTTGTAATCGAATACCCTGTTTCTGCGCATCTGAACGTCTGATTTTGGCAACAATGAGTGTTTTCTTTATAAAATGACGTAGAAAGCGTCATTTAGAATGTTATTTACACATAATATGCATTTACACCATGGTAATGGAGCTTGTAATCGAATACTCTGCTTCTGCGCATCTCCAGTGCTGATTTTGGCAACAATGAGTGTTTTCTTTGTAAAATGAGGTAGAAAGCGTAATTTAGAATGTTATTTACACATAATACGCATTTACACCATGGTAATGGAGCTTGTAATCGAATACTCTGCTTCTGCGCATCTGAACCTCTGATTTTGGCAACAATGAGTGTTTTCTTTGTAAAATGACGTAGAAAGCGTAATTTACCATGTTATATACATATAATACGCATTTTCTATCACGCTAATGGAGCTTGTAATCGAATACCCTGTGTCTGCGCATCTGAACCTCTGATTTTGGCAACAATCAGTGTTTTCTTTGTAAAATGACGTAGAAAGCGTAATTTAGAATGTTCTTTACACATAATATGCATTTACACCATGTTAATGGAGCTTGTAATCGAATACTCTGGTTCTGCGCATCTCCAGTGCTGATTTTGGCAACAATGAGTGTTTTTCTTTGTAAAATGACGTAGAAAGCGTAATTTAGAATGTTATTTACACATAATACGCATTTACACCATGGTAATGGAGCTTGTAATCGAATACCCTGTTTCTGCGCATCTGAACCTCTGATTTTGGCAACAATGAGTGTTTTCTTTGTAAAATGACGTAGAAAACGTCATTTAGAATGTTATGTACACATAATATGCATTTACACCATGGTAATGGAGCTTGTAATCGAATACTCTGCTTCTGCGCATCTCCAGTGCTGATTTTGGCAACAATGAGTGTTTTCTTTGTAAAATGACGTAGAAAGCGTCATTTAGAATGTTATTTACACATAATATGCGTTTATACCATGGTAATGGAGCTTGTAATCGAATACTCTGCTTCTGCTCATCTGAACCTCTTATTTTGGCAACAATGAGTGTTTTCTCTGTAAACTGACGTAGAAAGCGTAATTTACCATGTTATTTACATATAATACGCATTTTCTATCACGCTAATGGAGCTTGTAATCGAATACCCTGCTTCTGCGCATCTGAACCTCTGATTTGGCAACAATGAGTGTTTTCTTTGTAAAATGACGTAGAAGCGTAATTTAGAATGTTATTTACACATAATACGCATTTACACCATGGTAATGGAGCTTGTAATCGAATACTCTGCTTCTGCGCATCTGAACGTCTGATTTTGGCAACAATGACTGTTTTCTTTGTAAAATGACGTAGAAAGCGTAATTTAGAATGTTATTTACACATAATACGCATTTACACCATGGTAATGGAGCTTGTAATCGAATACCCTGTTTCTGCGCATCTGAACGTCTGATTTTGGCAACAATGACTGTTTTCTTTATAAAATGACGTAGAAAGCGTAATTTAGAATGTTATTTACACATAATATGCATTTACACCATGGTAATGGAGCTTCTAATCGAATACTCTGGTTCTGCGCATCTCCAGTGCTGATTTTGGCAACAATGAGTGTTTTCTTTGTAAAATGACGTAGAAAGCGTCATTTAGAATGTTATTTACACATAATATGCGTTTATACCATGGTAATGGAGCTTGTAATCGAATACTCTGCTTCTGCGCATCTGAACCTCTGATTTTGGCAACAATGAGTGTTTTCTTTGTAAAAATGACGTAGAAAGCGTCATTTAGAATGTTATTTACACATAATATGCATTTACACCATGGTAATGAAGCTTGTAATCGAATACTCTGCTTCTGCGCATCTCCAGTGCTGATTTTGGCAACAATGAGTGTTTTCTTTGTAAAATGAGGTAGAAAGCGTAATTTAGAATGTTATTTACACATAATACGCATTTACACCATGGTAATGGAGCTTGTAATCGAATACTCTGCTTCTGCGCATCTGAACCTCTGATTTTGGCAACAATCAGTGTTTTCTTTGTAAAATGACGTAGAAAGCGTAATTTAGAAT
>CAJUYD010000054.1:0-12500 GCA_910591665.1 Ectemnius continuus
GACAGGTTAGTTTTACCCTACTGATGACTCAGTCGTTGCGATAGTAATCCTGCTCAGTACGAGAGGAACCGCAGGTTTCGGACATTTGGTTCACGCACTCGGTCGAGCGGCCGGTGGTGCGAAGCTACCATCCGTGGGATTATGCCTGAACGCCTCTAAGGCCGTATCCTTTCTAGTCAAAGGCGGCAACGATATTTCTAGGAGTCTCGTGTGGGTCGAAAGGCTCAAAACAATGTGACACTACTAGGTGGGCGTCCATCGCGGGCGTTCATCGCACGGGCCCCGATTTGCCGCATGGCGTCTTTGCCCGTCGCCGGGATCTCACCGCGCGGCGGCGCGACGTTCTAGCGGTCGATCATGGGTATTCCAAGTTCGACGTCGAGACTCGGAATCGTCTGTAGACGACTTAGGTACCTGGCGGGGTGTTGTACTCGGTAGAGCAGTTACCACGCTGCGATCTGTTGAGACTCAGCCCTTGGCTTGGGGATTCGTCTTGTCGGTTTGACGAGGCCCCGCGCGCCTGTACACACACACAGCGCTGCTGCTGGTGTGCGAGCGAGAGAGAGTGAGAAACAGGAGAGAGAGAGAGAAGGAAGAAGGAGCAGCGAGAGCGAGCGGTGGTTGTATTACCATCGCTTGCTCGAGCTCTCCTCTCCTGCTGCTCCTCTCTCTCTTCTCCTCTCTCTCGCTTTTTTTTTCGCCGGCGGCCAAAGTAAGACGCCGCTGGTACTTAGTAAAATAACGCCTGCCCGCGGACGGCAGAGCAGCAGCAGCGAGCGAGAGGGGAGAGAGCCAGCAGCGCCCGGGGCTCTCTCCCTCGTACTTGCAAGCGGCGGCCAAAGTAAGACGCCGCTGGTACTTAGTAAAATAACGCCTGCCCGCGGACGGCAGAGCAGCAGCAGCGAGCGAGAGGGGAGAGAGCCAGCAGCGCCCGGGGCTCTCTCCCTCGTACTTGCAAGCGGCGGCCAAAGTAAGACGCCGCTGGTACTTAGTAAAATAACGCCTGCCCGCGGACGGCAGAGCAGCAGCAGCGAGCGAGAGGGGAGAGAGCCAGCAGCGCCCCGGGGCTCTCTCCCTCGTACTTGCAAGCGGCGGCCAAAGTAAGACGCCGCTGGTACTTAGTAAAATAACGCCTGCCCGCGGACGGCAGAGCAGCAGCAGCGAGCGAGAGGGGAGAGAGCCAGCAGCGCCCGGGGCTCTCTCCCTCGTACTTGCAAGCGGCGGCCAAAGTAAGACGCCGCTGGTACTTAGTAAAATAACGCCTGCCCGCGGACGGCAGAGCAGCAGCAGCGAGCGAGAGGGGAGAGAGCCAGCAGCGCCCGGGGCTCTCTCCCTCGTACTTGCAAGCGGCGGCCAAAGTAAGACGCCGCTGGTACTTAGTAAAATAACGCCTGCCCGCGGACGGCAGAGCAGCAGCAGCGAGCGAGAGGGGAGAGAGCCAGCAGCGCCCGGGGCTCTCTCCCTCGTACTTGCAAGCGGCGGCCAAAGTAAGACGCCGCTGGTACTTAGTAAAATAACGCCTGCCCGCGGACGGCAGAGCAAGCAGCAGCGAGCGAGAGGGGGAGAGAGCCAGCAGCGCCCGGGGCTCTCTCCCTCGTACTTGCAAGCGGCGGCCAAAGTAAGACGCCGCTGGTACTTAGTAAAATAACGCCTGCCCGCGGACGGCAGAGCAGCAGCAGCGAGCGAGAGGGAGAGAGAGAGAGAGAGAGAGAGAGAGAGAGAGAGAGAGAGCTGCACGCCGTTCTCCTCTCGGAGTAAGTCGTGGCAACTTTTCTCCTCTCGGAGTAAGTCGTGGCAAATTCTCACTCTTCGGAGTAAGTCGTGGCAACTTTTCTCCTCTCGGAGTAAGTCGTGGCAAATTCTCACTCTTCGGAGTAAGTCGTGGCAACTTTTCTCCTCTCGGAGTAAGTCGTGGCAAAGTTTCTCCTCTCGGAGTAAGTCGTGGCAAATTCTCACCCTTCGGAGTAAGTCGTGGCAACTTTTCTCCTCTCGGAGTAAGTCGTGGCAAATTCTCACTCTTCGGAGTAAGTCGTGGCAACTTTTCTCCTCTCGGAGTAAGTCGTGGCAAAGTTTCTCCTCTCGGAGTAAGTCGTGGCAAATTCTCACCCTTCGGAGTAAGTCGTGGCAACTTTTCTCCTCTCGGAGTAAGTCGTGGCAAATTCTCACTCTTCGGAGTAAGTCGTGGCAACTTTCTCCTCTCGGAGTAAGTCGTGGCAAATTCTCACCTCTCGGAGTAAGTCGTGGCAACTTTTCTCCTCTCGGAGTAAGTCGTGGCAAATTCTCACCCTTCGGAGTAAGTCGTGGCAACTTTTCTCCTCTCGGAGTAAGTCGTGGCAAAGTTTCTCCTCTCGGAGTAAGTCGTGGCAAAGTTTCTCCTCTCGGAGTAAGTCGTGGCAAATTCTCACCCTTCGGAGTAAGTCGTGGCAACTTTTCTCCTCTCGGAGTAAGTCGTGGCAAATTCTCACTCTTCGGAGTAAGTCGTGGCAACTTTTCTCCTCTCGGAGTAAGTCGTGGCAAAGTTTCTCCTCTCGGAGTAAGTCGTGGCAAATTCTCACCCTTCGGAGTAAGTCGTGGCAAAGTTTCTCCTCTCGGAGTAAGTCGTGGCAAAGTTTCTCCTCTCGGAGTAAGTCGTGGCAAATTCTCACCCTTCGGAGTAAGTCGTGGCAACTTTTCTCCTCTCGGAGTAAGTCGTGGCAAATTCTCACTCTTCGGAGTAAGTCGTGGCAACTTTTCTCCTCTCGGAGTAAGTCGTGGCAAATTCTCACCTTCGGAGTAAGTCGTGGCAACTTTTCTCCTCTCGGAGTAAGTCGTGGCAATTCTCACTCTTCGGAGTAAGTCGTGGCAACTTTTCTCCTCTCGGAGTAAGTCGTGGCAAATTCTCACTCTTCGGAGTAAGTCGTGGCAACTTTTCTCCTCTCGGAGTAAGTCGTGGCAAAGTTTCTCCTCTCGGAGTAAGTCGTGGCAAATTCTCACCCTTCGGAGTAAGTCGTGGCAACTTTTCCCCTCTCGGAGTAAGTCGTGGCAAATTCTCACTCTTCGGAGTAAGTCGTGGCAACTTTTCTCCTCTCGGAGTAAGTCGTGGCAAATTCTCACCCTTCGGAGTAAGTCGTGGCAAATTCTCACCCTTCGGAGTAAGTCGTGGCAAATTCTCACCCTTCGGAGTAAGTCGTGCAACTTTTCTCCTCTCGGAGTAAGTCGTGGCAAATTCTCACTCTTCGGAGTAAGTCGTGGCAACTTTTCTCCTCTCGAGTAAGTCGTGGCAAAGTTTCTCCTCTCGGAGTAAGTCGTGGCAAATTCTCACCCTTCGGAGTAAGTCGTGGCAAATTCTCACCTCTCGGAGTAAGTCGTGGCAACTTTTCTCCTCTCGGAGTAAGTCGTGGCAAATTCTCAACCCTTCGGAGTAAGTCGTGGCAAATTCTCACCTCTCGGAGTAAGTCGTGGCAACTTTTCTCCTCTCGGAGTAAGTCGTGGCAAATTCTCACCCTTCGAGTAAGTCGTGGCAAAGTTTCTCCTCTCGGAGTAAGTCGTGGCAAATTCTCACCCTTCGGAGTAAGTCGTGGCAAATTCTCACCCTTCGGAGTAAGTCGTGGCAAATTCTCACCTCTCGGAGTAAGTCGTGGCAACTTTCTCCTCTCGGAGTAAGTCGTGGCAAATTCTCACCCGTCGGAGTAAGCCGTGGCAACTTTTCTCCTCTCGGAGTAAGTCGTGGCAAAGTTTCTCCTCTCGGAGTAAGTCGTGGCAAAGTTTCTCCTCTCGGAGTAAGTCGTGGCAAATTCTCACCCTTCGGAGTAAGTCGTGGCAACTTTTCTCCTCTCGGAGTAAGTCGTGGCAAATTCTCACTCTTCGGAGTAAGTCGTGGCAACTTTTCTCCTCTCGGAGTAAGTCGTGGCAAAGTTTCTCCTCTCGGAGTAAGTCGTGGCAAATTCTCACCCTTCGGAGTAAGTCGTGGCAAAGTTTCTCCTCTCGGAGTAAGTCGTGGCAAATTCTCACCCTTCGGAGTAAGTCGTGGCAACTTTTCTCCTCTCGGAGTAAGTCGTGGCAAATTCTCACTCTTCGGAGTAAGTCGTGGCAACTTTTCTCCTCTCGGAGTAAGTCGTGGCAAATTCTCACCCTTCGGAGTAAGTCGTGGCAACTTTTCTCCTCTCGGAGTAAGTCGTGGCAAAGTTTCTCCTCTCGGAGTAAGTCGTGGCAAATTCTCACCCTTCGGAGTAAGTCGTGGCAACTTTTCTCCTCTCGGAGTAAGTCGTGGCAAATTCTCACTCTTCGGAGTAAGTCGTGGCAACTTTTCTCCTCTCGGAGTAAGTCGTGGCAAATTCTCACCTCTCGGAGTAAGTCGTGGCAACTTTTCTCCTCTCGGAGTAAGTCGTGGCAAATTCTCACCCTTCGGAGTAAGTCGTGGCAACTTTTCTCCTCTCGGAGTAAGTCGTGGCAAAGTTTCTCCTCTCGGAGTAAGTCGTGGCAAGTTTCTCCTCTCGGAGTAAGTCGTGGCAAATTCTCACCCTTCGGAGTAAGTCGTGGCAACTTTTCTCCTCTCGGAGTAAGTCGTGGCAAATTCTCACTCTTCGGAGTAAGTCGTGGCAACTTTTCTCCTCTCGGAGTAAGTCGTGGCAAAGTTTCTCCTCTCGGAGTAAGTCGTGGCAAATTCTCACCCTTCGGAGTAAGTCGTGGCAAAGTTTCTCCTCTCGGAGTAAGTCGTGGCAAAGTTTCTCCTCTCGGAGTAAGTCGTGGCAAATCTCACCCTTCGGAGTAAGTCGTGGCAACTTTTCTCCTCTCGGAGTAAGTCGTGGCAAATTCTCACTCTTCGGAGTAAGTCGTGGCAACTTTTTCTCCTCTCGGAGTAAGTCGTGGCAAATTCTCACCCTTCGGAGTAAGTCGTGGCAACTTTTCCCCTCTCGGAGTAAGTCGTGGCAAATTCTCACTCTTCGGAGTAAGTCGTGGCAACTTTTCTCCTCTCGGAGTAAGTCGTGGCAAATTCTCACTCTTCGGAGTAAGTCGTGGCAACTTTTCTCCTCTCGGAGTAAGTCGTGGCAAAGTTTCTCCTCTCGGAGTAAGTCGTGGCAAATTCTCACCCTTCGAGTAAGTCGTGGCAACTTTTCTCCTCTCGGAGTAAGTCGTGGCAAATTCTCACTCTTCGGAGTAAGTCGTGGCAACTTTTCTCCTCTCGGAGTAAGTCGTGGCAAAGTTTCTCCTCTCGGAGTAAGTCGTGGCAAATTCTCACCCTTCGGAGTAAGTCGTGGCAACTTTTCTCCTCTCGGAGTAAGTCGTGGCAAATTCTCACTCTTCGGAGTAAGTCGTGGCAACTTTTCTCCTCTCGGAGTAAGTCGTGGCAAATTCTCACCTCTCGGAGTAAGTCGTGGCAACTTTTCTCCTCTCGGAGTAAGTCGTGGCAAATTCTCACCCTTCGGAGTAAGTCGTGGCAACTTTCTCCTCTCGGAGTAAGTCGTGGCAAAGTTTCTCCTCTCGGAGTAAGTCGTGGCAAGGTTTCTCCTCTCGGAGTAAGTCGTGGCAAATTCTCACCCTTCGGAGTAAGTCGTGGCAACTTTTCTCCTCTCGGAGTAAGTCGTGGCAAATTCTCACTCTTCGGAGTAAGTCGTGGCAACTTTTCTCCTCTCGGAGTAAGTCGTGGCAAAGTTTCTCCTTCCTCGGAGTAAGTCGTGGCAAATTCTCACCCTTCGGAGTAAGTCGTGGCAAAGTTTCTCCTCTCGGAGTAAGTCGTGGCAAAGTTCTCCTCTCGGAGTAAGTCGTGCAAATCTCACCCTTCGGAGTAAGTCGTGGCAACTTTTCTCCTCTCGGAGTAAGTCGTGGCAAATTCTCACTCTTCGGAGTAAGTCGTGGCAACTTTTCTCCTCTCGGAGTAAGTCGTGCAAATTCTCACCCTTCGGAGTAAGTCGTGGCAACTTTTCTCCTCTCGGAGTAAGTCGTGGCAATTCTCACTCTTCGGAGTAGTCGTGGCAACTTTTCTCCTCTCGGAGTAAGTCGTGGCAAATTCTCACTCTTCGGAGTAAGTCGTGGCAACTTTTCTCCTCTCGGAGTAAGTCGTGGCAAAGTTTCTCTCTCGGAGTAAGTCGTGGCAAATTCTCACCCTTCGGAGTAAGTCGTGGCAACTTTTCTCCTCTCGGAGTAAGTCGTGGCAAATTCTCACTCTTCGGAGTAAGTCGTGGCAACTTTTCTCCTCTCGGAGTAAGTCGTGGCAAATTCTCACCCTTCGGAGTAAGTCGTGGCAAATTCTCACCCTTCGGAGTAAGTCGTGGCAAATTCTCACCCTTCGGAGTAAGTCGTGGCAACTTTTCTCCTCTCGGAGTAAGTCGTGGCAAATTCTCACTCTTCGGAGTAAGTCGTGGCAACTTTTCTCCTCTCGGAGTAAGTCGTGGCAAAGTTTCTCCTCTCGGAGTAAGTCGTGGCAAATTCTCACCCTTCGGAGTAAGTCGTGGCAAATTCTCACCTCTCGGAGTAAGTCGTGGCAACTTTTCTCCTCTCGGAGTAAGTCGTGGCAAATTCTCACCCTTCGGAGTAAGTCGTGGCAAATTCTCACCTCTCGGAGTAAGTCGTGGCAACTTTTCTCCTCTCGGAGTAAGTCGTGGCAAATTCTCACCCTTCGGAGTAAGTCGTGGCAAAGTTTCTCCTCTCGGAGTAAGTCGTGGCAAATTCTCACCCTTCGGAGTAAGTCGTGGCAAAATTCTCACCCTTCGGAGTAAGTCGTGGCAAATTCTCACCTCTCGGAGTAAGTCGTGGCAACTTTCTCCTCTCGGAGTAAGTCGTGGCAAATTCTCACCCGTCGGAGTAAGCCGTGGCAACTTTTCTCCTCTCGGAGTAAGTCGTGGCAAAGTTTCTCCTCTCGGAGTAAGTCGTGGCAAAGTTTCTCCCCTCGGAGTAAGTCGTGGCAAATTCTCACCCTTCGGAGTAAGTCGTGGCAACTTTTCTCCTCATCGGAGTAAGTCGTGGCAAATTCTCACTCTTCGGAGTAAGTCGTGGCAACTTTTCTCCTCTCGGAGTAAGTCGTGGCAAAGTTTCTCCTCTCGGAGTAAGTCGTGGCAAATTCTCACCCTTCGGAGTAAGTCGTGGCAAAGTTTCTCCTCTCGGAGTAAGTCGTGGCAAATTCTCACCCTTCGGAGTAAGTCGTGGCAACTTTTCTCCTCTCGGAGTAAGTCGTGGCAAATTCTCACTCTTCGGAGTAAGTCGTGGCAACTTTCTCTCTCGGAGTAAGTCGTGGCAAATTCTCACCCTTCGGAGTAAGTCGTGGCAACTTTTCTCCTCTCGGAGTAAGTCGTGGCAAATTCTCACTCTTCGGAGTAAGTCGTGGCAACTTTTCTCCTCTCGGAGTAAGTCGTGGCAAATTCTCACCTCTCGGAGTAAGTCGTGGCAACTTCTCCCCTCTCGGAGTAAGTCGTGGCAAATTTCCTCCCTTCGGAGTAAGTCGTGGCAACTTTTCTCCTCTCGGAGTAAGTCGTGGCCAAAGTTTCTCCTCTCGGAGTAAGTCGTGGCAAAGTTTCTCCTCTCGGAGTAAGTCGTGGCAAATTCTCACCCTTCGGAGTAAGTCGTGGCAACTTTTCTCCTCTCGGAGTAAGTCGTGGCAAATTCTCACTCTTCGGAGTAAGTCGTGGCAACTTTTCTCCTCTCGGAGTAAGTCGTGGCAAAGTTTCTCCTCTCGGAGTAAGTCGTGGCAAATTCTCACCCTTCGGAGTAAGTCGTGGCAAAGTTTCTCCTCTCGGAGTAAGTCGTGGCAAAGTTTCTCCTCTCGGAGTAAGTCGTGGCAAATTCTCACCCTTCGGAGTAAGTCGTGGCAACTTTTCTCCTCTCGGAGTAAGTCGTGGCAAATTCTCACTCTTCGGAGTAAGTCGTGGCAACTTTTCTCCTCTCGGAGTAAGTCGTGGCAAATTCTCACCCTTCGGAGTAAGTCGTGGCAACTTTCTCCTCTCGAGTAAGTCGTGGCAAATTCTCACTCTTCGGAGTAAGTCGTGGCAACTTTTCTCCTCTCGGAGTAAGTCGTGGCAAATTCTCACTCTTCGGAGTAAGTCGTGGCAACTTTTCTCCTCTCGGAGTAAGTCGTGGCAGAAGTTTCTCCTCTCGGAGTAAGTCGTGGCAAATTCTCACCCTTCGGAGTAAGTCGTGGCAACTTTTCTCCTCTCGGAGTAAGTCGTGGCAAATTCTCACTCTTCGGAGTAAGTCGTGGCAACTTTTCTCCTCTCGGAGTAAGTCGTGGCAAAGTTTCTCCTCTCGGAGTAAGTCGTGGCAAATTCTCACCCTTCGAGTAAGTCGTGGCAACTTTTCTCCTCTCGGAGTAAGTCGTGGCAAATTCTCACTCTTCGGAGTAAGTCGTGGCAACTTTTCTCCTCTCGGAGTAAGTCGTGGCAAATTCTCACCTCTCGGAGTAAGTCGTGGCAACTTTTCTCCTCTCGGAGTAAGTCGTGGCAAATTCTCACCCTTCGGAGTAAGTCGTGGCAACTTTTCTCCTCTCGGAGTAAGTCGTGGCAAAGTTTCTCCTCTCGGAGTAAGTCGTGGCAAAGTTTCTCCTCTCGGAGTAAGTCGTGGCAAATTCTCACCCTTCGGAGTAAGTCGTGGCAACTTTCTCCTCTCGGAGTAAGTCGTGGCAAATTCTCACTCTTCGGAGTAAGTCGTGGCAACTTTTCCTCCTCTCGGAGTAAAGTCGTGGCAAAGTTTCTCCTCTCGGAGTAAGTCGTGGCAAATTCTCACCCTTCGGAGTAAGTCGTGGCAAAGTTTCTCCTCTCGGAGTAAGTCGTGGCAAAGTTTCTCCTCTCGGAGTAAGTCGTGGCAAATTCTCACCCTTCGGAGTAAGTCGTGGCAACTTTTCTCCTCTCGGAGTAAGTCGTGGCAAATTCTCACTCTTCGGAGTAAGTCGTGGCAACTTTTCTCCTCTCGGAGTAAGTCGTGGCAAATTCTCACCCTTCGGAGTAAGTCGTGGCAACTTTTCTCCTCTCGAGTAAGGTCGTGGCAAATTCTCACTCTTCGGAGTAAGTCGTGGCAACTTTTCTCCTCTCGGAGTAAGTCGTGGCAAATTCTCACTCTTCGGAGTAAGTCGTGGCAACTTTTCTCCTCTCGGAGTAAGTCGTGGCAAAGTTTCTCCTCTCGGAGTAAGTCGTGGCAAATTCTCACCCTTCGGAGTAAGTCGTGGCAACTTTTCTCCTCTCGGAGTAAGTCGTGGCAAATTCTCACTCTTCGGAGTAAGTCGTGGCAACTTTTCTCCTCTCGGAGTAAGTCGTGGCAATTCTCACCCTTCGGAGTAAGTCGTGGCAAATTCTCACCCTTCGGAGTAAGTCGTGGCAAATTCTCACCCTTCGGAGTAAGTCGTGGCAACTTTTCTCCTCTCGGAGTAAGTCGTGGCAAATTCTCACTCTTCGGAGTAAGTCGTGGCAACTTTTCTCCTCTCGGAGTAAGTCGTGGCAAAGTTTCTCCTCTCGGAGTAAGTCGTGGCAAATTCTCACCCTTCGGAGTAAGTCGTGGCAAATTCTCACCTCTCGGAGTAAGTCGTGGCAACTTTTCTCCTCTCGGAGTAAGTCGTGGCAAATTCTCACCCTTCGGAGTAAGTCGTGGCAAATTCTCACCTCTCGGAGTAAGTCGTGGCAACTTTTCTCCTCTCGGAGTAAGTCGTGGCAAATTCTCACCCGTCGGAGTAAACCGTGGCAACTTTTCTCCTCTCGGAGTAAGTCGTGGCAACTTTTCTCCTCTCGGAGTAAGTCGTGGCAAAGTTTCTCCTCTCGGAGTAAGTCGTGGCAAATTCTCACCCATTCGGAGTAAGTCGTGGCAACTTTCTCCTCTCGGAGTAAGTCGTGGGCCAATTCTCACTCTTCGGAGTAAGTCGTGGCAACTTTTCTCCTCTCGGAGTAAGTCGTGGCAACTTTTCTCCTCTCGGAGTAAGTCGTGGCAAAGTTTCTCCTCTCGGAGTAAGTCGTGGCAAATTCTCACCCTTCGGAGTAAGTCGTGGCAAAGTTTCTCCTCTCGGAGTAAGTCGTGGCAAATTCTCACCCTTCGGAGTAAGTCGTGGCAACTTTTCTCCTCTCGGAGTAAGTCGTGGCAAATTCTCACTCTTCGGAGTAAGTCGTGGCAACTTTTCTCCTCTCGGAGTAAGTCGTGGCAAAGTTTCTCCTCTCGGAGTAAGTCGTGGCAAATTCTCACCCTTCGGAGTAAGTCGTGGCAAAGTTTCTCCTCTCGGAGTAAGTCGTGGCAAATTCTCACCCTTCGGAGTAAGTCGTGGCAACTTTTCTCCTCTCGGAGTAAGTCGTGGCAAATTCTCACTCTTCGGAGTAAGTCGTGGCAACTTTTCTCCTCTCGGAGTAAGTCGTGGCAAAGTTTCTCCTCTCGGAGTAAGTCGTGGCAAATTCTCACCCTTCGAGTAAGTCGTGGCAAAGTTTCTCCTCTCGGAGTAAGTCGTGGCAAATTCTCACCCTTCGGAGTAAGTCGTGGCAACTTTTCTCCTCTCGGAGTAAGTCGTGGCAAATTCTCACTCTTCGGAGTAAGTCGTGGCAACTTTTCTCCTCTCGGAGTAAGTCGTGGCAAAGTTTCTCCTCTCGGAGTAAGTCGTGGCAAATTCTCACCCTTCGGAGTAAGTCGTGGCAAATTCTCACCTCTCGGAGTAAGTCGTGGCAACTTTTCTCCTCTCGGAGTAAGTCGTGGCAAATTCTCACCCTTCGGAGTAAGTCGTGGCAAATTCTCACCTCTCGGAGTAAGTCGTGGCAACTTTTCTCCTCTCGGAGTAAGTCGTGGCAAAGTTTCTCCTCTCGGAGTAAGCGTGGCAACTTTTCTCCTCTCGGAGTAAGTCGTGGCAAATTCTCACCCTTCGGAGTAAGTCGTGGCAACTTTTCTCCTCTCGGAGTAAGTCGTGGCAAATTCTCACTCTTCGGAGTAAGTCGTGGCAACTTTTCTCCTCTCGGAGTAAGTCGTGGCAAATTCTCACTCTTCGGAGTAAGTCGTGGCAACTTTTCTCCTCTCGGAGTAAGTCGTGGCAAAGTTTCTCCTCTCGGAGTAAGTCGTGGCAAATTCTCACCCTTCGGAGTAAGTCGTGGCAACTTTTCTCCTCTCGGAGTAAGTCGTGGCAAATTCTCACTCTTCGGAGTAAGTCGTGGCAACTTTTCTCCTCTCGGAGTAAGTCGTGGCAAATTCTCACCCTTCGGAGTAAGTCGTGGCAAATTCTCACCCTTCGGAGTAAGTCGTGGCAAATTCTCACCTCTCGGAGTAAGTCGTGGCAACTTTTCTCCTCTCGGAGTAAGTCGTGGCAAATTCTCACCCGTCGGAGTAAGCCGTGGCAACTTTTCTCCTCTCGGAGTAAGTCGTGGCAAAGTTTCTCCTCTCGGAGTAAGTCGTGGCAAAGTTTCTCCTCTCGGAGTAAGTCGTGGCAAATTCTCACCCTTCGGAGTAAGTCGTGGCAACTTTTCTCCTCTCGGAGTAAGTCGTGGCAAATTCTCACTCTTCGGAGTAAGTCGTGGCAACTTTTCTCCTCTCGGAGTAAGTCGTGGCAAAGTTTCTCCTCTCGGAGTAAGTCGTGGCAAATTCTCACCCTTCGGAGTAAGTCGTGGCAAAGTTTCTCCTCTCGGAGTAAGTCGTGGCAAATTCTCACCCTTCGGAGTAAGTCGTGGCAACTTTTCTCCTCTCGGAGTAAGTCGTGGCAAATTCTCACTCTTCGGAGTAAGTCGTGGCAACTTTTCTCCTCTCGGAGTAAGTCGTGGCAAATTCTCACCCTTCGGAGTAAGTCGTGGCAACTTTTCTCCTCTCGGAGTAAGTCGTGGCAACTTTTCTCCTCTCGGAGTAAGTCGTGGCAAATTCTCACTCTTCGGAGTAAGTCGTGGCAACTTTTCTCCTCTCGGAGTAAGTCGTGGCAAATTCTCACTCTTCGGAGTAAGTCGTGGCAACTTTTCTCCTCTCGGAGTAAGTCGTGGCAAATTCTCACTCTTCGGAGTAAGTCGTGGCAACTTTTCTCCTCTCGGAGTAAGTCGTGGCAAATTCTCACTCTTCGGAGTAAGTCGTGGCAACTTTTCTCCTCTCGGAGTAAGTCGTGGCAAAGTTTCTCCTCTCGGAGTAAGTCGTGGCAAATTCTCACCCTTCGGAGTAAGTCGTGGCAACTTTTCTCCTCTCGGAGTAAGTCGTGGCAAATTCTCACTCTTCGGAGTAAGTCGTGGCAACTTTTCTCCTCTCGGAGTAAGTCGTGGCAAATTCTCACTCTTCGGAGTAAGTCGTGGCAACTTTTCTCCTCTCGGAGTAAGTCGTGGCAAAGTTTCTCCTCTCGGAGTAAGTCGTGGCAAAGTTTCTCCTCTCGGAGTAAGTCGTGGCAAATTCTCACCCTTCGGAGTAAGTCGTGGCAAATTCTCACCTCTCGGAGTAAGTCGTGGCAACTTTTCTCCTCTCGGAGTAAGTCGTGGCAAATTCTCACCCGTCGGAGTAAGCCGTGGCAACTTTTCTCCTCTCGGAGTAAGTCGTGGCAAATTCTCACTCTTCGGAGTAAGTCGTGGCAACTTTTCTCCTCTCGGAGTAAGTCGTGGCAAATTCTCACC
>CAJUYD010000054.1:25000-30000 GCA_910591665.1 Ectemnius continuus
ACCCTTCGGAGTAAGTCGTGGCAACTTTTCTCCTCTCGGAGTAAGTCGTGGCAAATTCTCACTCTTCGGAGTAAGTCGTGGCAACTTTTCTCCTCTCGGAGTAAGTCGTGGCAAATTCTCACTCTTCGGAGTAAGTCGTGGCAACTTTTCTCCTCTCGGAGTAAGTCGTGGCAAAGTTTCTCCTCTCGGAGTAAGTCGTGGCAAATTCTCACCCTTCGGAGTAAGTCGTGGCAACTTTTCTCCTCTCGGAGTAAGTCGTGGCAAATTCTCACTCTTCGGAGTAAGTCGTGGCAACTTTTCTCCTCTCGGAGTAAGTCGTGGCAAATTCTCACTCTTCGGAGTAAGTCGTGGCAACTTTTCTCCTCTCGGAGTAAGTCGTGGCAAAGTTTCTCCTCTCGGAGTAAGTCGTGGCAAATTCTCACCCTTCGGAGTAAGTCGTGGCAACTTTTCTCCTCTCGGAGTAAGTCGTGGCAAATTCTCACTCTTCGGAGTAAGTCGTGGCAACTTTTCTCCTCTCGGAGTAAGTCGTGGCAAATTCTCACCCTTCGGAGTAAGTCGTGGCAAATTCTCACCCTTCGGAGTAAGTCGTGGCAAATTCTCACCTCTCGGAGTAAGTCGTGGCAACTTTTCTCCTCTCGGAGTAAGTCGTGGCAAATTCTCACCCGTCGGAGTAAGTCGTGGCAACTTTTCTCCTCTCGGAGTAAGTCGTGGCAAATTCTCACCCTTCGGAGTAAGTCGTGGCAACTTTTCTCCTCTCGGAGTAAGTCGTGGCAACTTTTCTCCTCTCGGAGTAAGTCGTGGCAAATTCTCACTCTTCGGAGTAAGTCGTGGCAACTTTTCTCCTCTCGGAGTAAGTCGTGGCAAATTCTCACTCTTCGGAGTAAGTCGTGGCAACTTTTCTCCTCTCGGAGTAAGTCGTGGCAAATTCTCACTCTTCGGAGTAAGTCGTGGCAACTTTTCTCCTCTCGGAGTAAGTCGTGGCAAATTCTCACTCTTCGGAGTAAGTCGTGGCAACTTTTCTCCTCTCGGAGTAAGTCGTGGCAAAGTTTCTCCTCTCGGAGTAAGTCGTGGCAAATTCTCACCCTTCGGAGTAAGTCGTGGCAACTTTTCTCCTCTCGGAGTAAGTCGTGGCAAATTCTCACTCTTCGGAGTAAGTCGTGGCAACTTTTCTCCTCTCGGAGTAAGTCGTGGCAAATTCTCACTCTTCGGAGTAAGTCGTGGCAACTTTTCTCCTCTCGGAGTAAGTCGTGGCAAAGTTTCTCCTCTCGGAGTAAGTCGTGGCAAAGTTTCTCCTCTCGGAGTAAGTCGTGGCAACTTTTCTCCTCTCGGAGTAAGTCGTGGCAAAGTTTCTCCTCTCGGAGTAAGTCGTGGCAAATTCTCACCCTTCGGAGTAAGTCGTGGCAAAGTTTCTCCTCTCGGAGTAAGTCGTGGCAAATTCTCACCCTTCGGAGTAAGTCGTGGCAACTTTTCTCCTCTCGGAGTAAGTCGTGGCAAATTCTCACTCTTCGGAGTAAGTCGTGGCAACTTTTCTCCTCTCGGAGTAAGTCGTGGCAAAGTTTCTCCTCTCGGAGTAAGTCGTGGCAAATTCTCACCCTTCGGAGTAAGTCGTGGCAAAGTTTCTCCTCTCGGAGTAAGTCGTGGCAAATTCTCACCCTTCGGAGTAAGTCGTGGCAACTTTTCTCCTCTCGGAGTAAGTCGTGGCAAATTCTCACTCTTCGGAGTAAGTCGTGGCAACTTTTCTCCTCTCGGAGTAAGTCGTGGCAAAGTTTCTCCTCTCGGAGTAAGTCGTGGCAAATTCTCACCCTTCGGAGTAAGTCGTGGCAAAGTTTCTCCTCTCGGAGTAAGTCGTGGCAAATTCTCACCCTTCGGAGTAAGTCGTGGCAACTTTTCTCCTCTCGGAGTAAGTCGTGGCAAATTCTCACTCTTCGGAGTAAGTCGTGGCAACTTTTCTCCTCTCGGAGTAAGTCGTGGCAAAGTTTCTCCTCTCGGAGTAAGTCGTGGCAAATTCTCACCCTTCGGAGTAAGTCGTGGCAAATTCTCACCTCTCGGAGTAAGTCGTGGCAACTTTTCTCCTCTCGGAGTAAGTCGTGGCAAATTCTCACCCTTCGGAGTAAGTCGTGGCAAATTCTCACCTCTCGGAGTAAGTCGTGGCAACTTTTCTCCTCTCGGAGTAAGTCGTGGCAAAGTTTCTCCTCTCGGAGTAAGTCGTGGCAAATTCTCACCCTTCGGAGTAAGTCGTGGCAACTTTTCTCCTCTCGGAGTAAGTCGTGGCAAATTCTCACTCTTCGGAGTAAGTCGTGGCAACTTTTCTCCTCTCGGAGTAAGTCGTGGCAAATTCTCACTCTTCGGAGTAAGTCGTGGCAACTTTTCTCCTCTCGGAGTAAGTCGTGGCAAAGTTTCTCCTCTCGGAGTAAGTCGTGGCAAATTCTCACCCTTCGGAGTAAGTCGTGGCAACTTTTCTCCTCTCGGAGTAAGTCGTGGCAAATTCTCACTCTTCGGAGTAAGTCGTGGCAACTTTTCTCCTCTCGGAGTAAGTCGTGGCAAATTCTCACCCTTCGGAGTAAGTCGTGGCAAATTCTCACCCTTCGGAGTAAGTCGTGGCAAATTCTCACCTCTCGGAGTAAGTCGTGGCAACTTTTCTCCTCTCGGAGTAAGTCATGGCAAATTCTCACCCGTCGGAGTAAGCCGTGGCAACTTTTCTCCTCTCGGAGTAAGTCGTGGCAAAGTTTCTCCTCTCGGAGTAAGTCGTGGCAAAGTTTCTCCTCTCGGAGTAAGTCGTGGCAAATTCTCACCCTTCGGAGTAAGTCGTGGCAACTTTTCTCCTCTCGGAGTAAGTCGTGGCAAATTCTCACTCTTCGGAGTAAGTCGTGGCAACTTTTCTCCTCTCGGAGTAAGTCGTGGCAAAGTTTCTCCTCTCGGAGTAAGTCGTGGCAAATTCTCACCCTTCGGAGTAAGTCGTGGCAAAGTTTCTCCTCTCGGAGTAAGTCGTGGCAAATTCTCACCCTTCGGAGTAAGTCGTGGCAACTTTTCTCCTCTCGGAGTAAGTCGTGGCAAATTCTCACTCTTCGGAGTAAGTCGTGGCAACTTTTCTCCTCTCGGAGTAAGTCGTGGCAAATTCTCACCCTTCGGAGTAAGTCGTGGCAACTTTTCTCCTCTCGGAGTAAGTCGTGGCAACTTTTCTCCTCTCGGAGTAAGTCGTGGCAAATTCTCACTCTTCGGAGTAAGTCGTGGCAACTTTTCTCCTCTCGGAGTAAGTCGTGGCAAATTCTCACTCTTCGGAGTAAGTCGTGGCAACTTTTCTCCTCTCGGAGTAAGTCGTGGCAAATTCTCACTCTTCGGAGTAAGTCGTGGCAACTTTTCTCCTCTCGGAGTAAGTCGTGGCAAATTCTCACTCTTCGGAGTAAGTCGTGGCAACTTTTCTCCTCTCGGAGTAAGTCGTGGCAAAGTTTCTCCTCTCGGAGTAAGTCGTGGCAAATTCTCACCCTTCGGAGTAAGTCGTGGCAACTTTTCTCCTCTCGGAGTAAGTCGTGGCAAATTCTCACTCTTCGGAGTAAGTCGTGGCAACTTTTCTCCTCTCGGAGTAAGTCGTGGCAAATTCTCACTCTTCGGAGTAAGTCGTGGCAACTTTTCTCCTCTCGGAGTAAGTCGTGGCAAAGTTTCTCCTCTCGGAGTAAGTCGTGGCAAAGTTTCTCCTCTCGGAGTAAGTCGTGGCAAATTCTCACCCTTCGGAGTAAGTCGTGGCAAATTCTCACCTCTCGGAGTAAGTCGTGGCAACTTTTCTCCTCTCGGAGTAAGTCGTGGCAAATTCTCACTCTTCGGAGTAAGTCGTGGCAACTTTTCTCCTCTCGGAGTAAGTCGTGGCAACTTTTCTCCTCTCGGAGTAAGTCGTGGCAAAGTTTCTCCTCTCGGAGTAAGTCGTGGCAAATTCTCACCCTTCGGAGTAAGTCGTGGCAACTTTTCTCCTCTCGGAGTAAGTCGTGGCAAATTCTCACTCTTCGGAGTAAGTCGTGGCAACTTTTCTCCTCTCGGAGTAAGTCGTGGCAAAGTTTCTCCTCTCGGAGTAAGTCGTGGCAAATTCTCACCCTTCGGAGTAAGTCGTGGCAAAGTTTCTCCTCTCGGAGTAAGTCGTGGCAAATTCTCACCCTTCGGAGTAAGTCGTGGCAACTTTTCTCCTCTCGGAGTAAGTCGTGGCAAATTCTCACTCTTCGGAGTAAGTCGTGGCAACTTTTCTCCTCTCGGAGTAAGTCGTGGCAAAGTTTCTCCTCTCGGAGTAAGTCGTGGCAAATTCTCACCCTTCGGAGTAAGTCGTGGCAAAGTTTCTCCTCTCGGAGTAAGTCGTGGCAAATTCTCACCCTTCGGAGTAAGTCGTGGCAACTTTTCTCCTCTCGGAGTAAGTCGTGGCAAATTCTCACTCTTCGGAGTAAGTCGTGGCAACTTTTCTCCTCTCGGAGTAAGTCGTGGCAAAGTTTCTCCTCTCGGAGTAAGTCGTGGCAAATTCTCACCCTTCGGAGTAAGTCGTGGCAAATTCTCACCTCTCGGAGTAAGTCGTGGCAACTTTTCTCCTCTCGGAGTAAGTCGTGGCAAAGTTTCTCCTCTCGGAGTAAGTCGTGGCAAAGTTTCTCCTCTCGGAGTAAGTCGTGGCAAATTCTCACCCTTCGGAGTAAGTCGTGGCAAATTCTCACCTCTCGGAGTAAGTCGTGGCAACTTTTCTCCTCTCGGAGTAAGTCGTGGCAAATTCTCACCCTTCGGAGTAAGTCGTGGCAAATTCTCACCTCTCGGAGTAAGTCGTGGCAACTTTTCTCCTCTCGGAGTAAGTCGTGGCAAATTCTCACCCGTCGGAGTAAGCCGTGGCAACTTTTCTCCTCTCGGAGTAAGTCGTGGCAAAGTTTCTCCTCTCGGAGTAAGTCGTGGCAAAGTTTCTCCTCTCGGAGTAAGTCGTGGCAAATTCTCACCCTTCGGAGTAAGTCGTGGCAACTTTTCTCCTCTCGGAGTAAGTCGTG
>CAJUYD010000054.1:40000-42500 GCA_910591665.1 Ectemnius continuus
CACTATGCTCTTGCTGACGTTCACATGTCCCAAGACGAAGGACTCTTCTAGATCAAGCTTGTCGCAGCCGCACGAGAACCCTTAGCAAAAACAACCAAACCCTTATGAAAATGTCGACCATAAAGAAAAACGTTTTAAAATCGCCAAAAACCAAAACCGAGCTCCCTAGCTCACAAGATGAGGATGAGACGTGCAGAATGGAGCTCACGTCGGAATCGGAGTGTGGCCAACCTCGCAAGAGGCATGCGAAAAGGAAAAATCCGAACTCCAACCCGGAAGCAGATCCCGCTGAGGACTGCAAACCAAAGAAAAAGAAGGAAGAAGAGGCACGGGTTATGAGCGGCCGAATTAAAGCAAGAAAAATTAAGCAATCAATAATGAGTCACCTAACGGAGGAAGGTGCGACAATACCGAGGGACTCTGCCCTCTTCATCGGCTCGTGTGTGGACCTATTAACCGACATTATTACAAAACTGTCCGAGGAGAACGCCTTTCTCAGAGGCCGAATGGAAGAAAAACAAGTCCATAGAGACAGCGTTCCTGTACCGCCAACATACGCTTCAGCAGTTAAAGCGCCAGTCACAACACCTAAAGTCCCGGTAATAAGTAACACCAAGAAACCTATCCAGAAACCCAGGCAAGTGGTAGTAATCCACCCTGTTGCCTCGAATACAGCTATTAAAACTAGTGACGACACCAAGGCGCAGATAATGAACCTCTTTGACCCGAAGGCCGAGAACGCACAAATTAGAAACGTAAGAAAGGTCAGGGACAACGGAATTCTCATAGAAACTGCTAGAGACGAAGACTTGCAAAAGCTCCTCACGTGCCAGAAAATTAAGGACCATGGTTTCAACATAGAAAAACCAGGGAAAAAGCTCCCACGAGTAGTCATGTACGATGTCCCAACGTCTTTAGACGAAAAGGACTTGAAGAACGCAATATACCGGCAAAACAAAGGCGCCCTACAGGACATCACCGAAACAGAATTCAGCAGCAACTTTAGACTTGCCTTTAAAATCGGCAAACGCAGGGAGACAGAAACAAACTGGGTCGTGGAAACAACGCCAGAGATCAGGAACGCCTTCCGAAAACAAGGAAGAATATATACAGACTGGGCTTCCTATAAAGTCATGGACTTCGTCGGAGTTAGTCGGTGCTACAAGTGCCAAGGATATGGCCACGTATCCAAATATTGCAAGGCAGAACACATCACATGCGGACACTGTGCCCATACTGGGCACAAAATCTCAGAGTGCACAAATAAGAAAAACGCACCAAACTGTGCGCCATGTCAGCGAGCGAAGAGACCCTCGGACCACTCCGTTCTGAGCAAGACTTGCCCCTCGTATAAACAGGCACAGGAACAAGCTACGCTGCGCATCGATTATGGCCTTTAAACGCAAAGACAAGAGTCTGACAATCATACAATTAAATGCAAGACGCTCCAGGAACGTTGCGAGCGAAATCGCCCAACAGGCTGCCGCAGGTCACGTGGACCTCCTTCTGCTACAGGAACCATACACATTCAAGAACAAAGTAGCCGGACTTGGCCTCGCCACTCCAATCCTGACGGGCTGTAGCCCGCTTGAAACACCATGGGCAGCAGCGGGTGTTATAAACCGCAACATCCAAGTCATGACACTCTCACACCTCAGCAACGCACACTGCGTATGCCTTGAACTAAAATACAACTTGAGAAGCTTGTACCTAATCTCCGTATACTGCCAGCCATCAAGCACAATAGAGACTCACCTTACACATCTGGCCAAAACACTGGATACCTTAAAAGGTCAACCAATCATAATTTGCATGGACGCCAACGCAAGATCAACCCTCTGGCATGACACGACCACAGACGATAGGGGTGACACCCTAGAGGAATTCATCGCGCAGCACGCCCTGTATGTAGTAAATGAAGACGGGCAGCCTCCTACCTTCGCATCCGCCTCCGGGATCTCGTCCATCGACGTAACCCTGGCCTCAGGACCTGCGTTCAGACATATCCAATCATGGAAAGTCCTTGAAGGATGGTCTACCAGTGACCATAACGCAATAGAGATCATACTAGCCGAACAACATACCTCAAGCAAACCAGTACGAGCCAAAATAGGCTACAGTATCAAGAAAGCCGACTGGGAGAAGTTCGCCTGCGCACTCCAACAATCACCGCCCTCTACTCCGCAGAGCATTGACACAATACACTCACTGAAAACAGCAGTCTATGACCTGGAACGCTCAATTAAGAGAGCCTGCAACGCCGCAATACCACGGAAAAGAATCACTACACACAAAATCCAATGGTGGACTAATCACCTGACACTCTTGAAAAAACAAATGTACAGAAGCAGGAAACGCTTTCAGAAGGAACGCGATCCTGCCCTTAAAGCTCCACTGAGAAAGGCATACTACAGAGACAGGGTTGCCTACCATACTGAGATCCAGGTATGCAAGCAGCAAAGCTGGCATAATTTTGTCAGTGCCCACGGAAACAACAGCC
>CAJUYD010000054.1:47500-56025 GCA_910591665.1 Ectemnius continuus
CTCGGAGTAAGTCGTGGCAAAGTTTCTCCTCTCGGAGTAAGTCGTGGCAAAGTTTCTCCTCTCGGAGTAAGTCGTGGCAAATTCTCACCCTTCGGAGTAAGTCGTGGCAACTTTTCTCCTCTCGGAGTAAGTCGTGGCAAATTCTCACTCTTCGGAGTAAGTCGTGGCAACTTTTCTCCTCTCGGAGTAAGTCGTGGCAAAGTTTCTCCTCTCGGAGTAAGTCGTGGCAAATTCTCACCCTTCGGAGTAAGTCGTGGCAACTTTTCTCCTCTCGGAGTAAGTCGTGGCAAATTCTCACTCTTCGGAGTAAGTCGTGGCAACTTTTCTCCTCTCGGAGTAAGTCGTGGCAACTTTTCTCCTCTCGGAGTAAGTCGTGGCAAAGTTTCTCCTCTCGGAGTAAGTCGTGGCAAATTCTCACCCTTCGGAGTAAGTCGTGGCAAAGTTTCTCCTCTCGGAGTAAGTCGTGGCAAATTCTCACCCTTCGGAGTAAGTCGTGGCAAATTCTCACCTCTCGGAGTAAGTCGTGGCAACTTTTCTCCTCTCGGAGTAAGTCGTGGCAAATTCTCACCCTTCGGAGTAAGTCGTGGCAAATTCTCACCTCTCGGAGTAAGTCGTGGCAACTTTTCTCCTCTCGGAGTAAGTCGTGGCAAAGTTTCTCCTCTCGGAGTAAGTCGTGGCAAATTCTCACCCTTCGGAGTAAGTCGTGGCAACTTTTCTCCTCTCGGAGTAAGTCGTGGCAAATTCTCACTCTTCGGAGTAAGTCGTGGCAACTTTTCTCCTCTCGGAGTAAGTCGTGGCAAATTCTCACTCTTCGGAGTAAGTCGTGGCAACTTTTCTCCTCTCGGAGTAAGTCGTGGCAAAGTTTCTCCTCTCGGAGTAAGTCGTGGCAAATTCTCACCCTTCGGAGTAAGTCGTGGCAACTTTTCTCCTCTCGGAGTAAGTCGTGGCAAATTCTCACTCTTCGGAGTAAGTCGTGGCAACTTTTCTCCTCTCGGAGTAAGTCGTGGCAAATTCTCACTCTTCGGAGTAAGTCGTGGCAACTTTTCTCCTCTCGGAGTAAGTCGTGGCAAAGTTTCTCCTCTCGGAGTAAGTCGTGGCAAATTCTCACCCTTCGGAGTAAGTCGTGGCAACTTTTCTCCTCTCGGAGTAAGTCGTGGCAAATTCTCACTCTTCGGAGTAAGTCGTGGCAACTTTTCTCCTCTCGGAGTAAGTCGTGGCAAATTCTCACCCTTCGGAGTAAGTCGTGGCAAATTCTCACCCTTCGGAGTAAGTCGTGGCAAATTCTCACCTCTCGGAGTAAGTCGTGGCAACTTTTCTCCTCTCGGAGTAAGTCGTGGCAAATTCTCACCCGTCGGAGTAAGTCGTGGCAACTTTTCTCCTCTCGGAGTAAGTCGTGGCAAATTCTCACCCTTCGGAGTAAGTCGTGGCAACTTTTCTCCTCTCGGAGTAAGTCGTGGCAACTTTTCTCCTCTCGGAGTAAGTCGTGGCAAATTCTCACTCTTCGGAGTAAGTCGTGGCAACTTTTCTCCTCTCGGAGTAAGTCGTGGCAAATTCTCACTCTTCGGAGTAAGTCGTGGCAACTTTTCTCCTCTCGGAGTAAGTCGTGGCAAATTCTCACTCTTCGGAGTAAGTCGTGGCAACTTTTCTCCTCTCGGAGTAAGTCGTGGCAAATTCTCACTCTTCGGAGTAAGTCGTGGCAACTTTTCTCCTCTCGGAGTAAGTCGTGGCAAAGTTTCTCCTCTCGGAGTAAGTCGTGGCAAATTCTCACCCTTCGGAGTAAGTCGTGGCAACTTTTCTCCTCTCGGAGTAAGTCGTGGCAAATTCTCACTCTTCGGAGTAAGTCGTGGCAACTTTTCTCCTCTCGGAGTAAGTCGTGGCAAATTCTCACTCTTCGGAGTAAGTCGTGGCAACTTTTCTCCTCTCGGAGTAAGTCGTGGCAAAGTTTCTCCTCTCGGAGTAAGTCGTGGCAAAGTTTCTCCTCTCGGAGTAAGTCGTGGCAACTTTTCTCCTCTCGGAGTAAGTCGTGGCAAAGTTTCTCCTCTCGGAGTAAGTCGTGGCAAATTCTCACCCTTCGGAGTAAGTCGTGGCAAAGTTTCTCCTCTCGGAGTAAGTCGTGGCAAATTCTCACCCTTCGGAGTAAGTCGTGGCAACTTTTCTCCTCTCGGAGTAAGTCGTGGCAAATTCTCACTCTTCGGAGTAAGTCGTGGCAACTTTTCTCCTCTCGGAGTAAGTCGTGGCAAAGTTTCTCCTCTCGGAGTAAGTCGTGGCAAATTCTCACCCTTCGGAGTAAGTCGTGGCAAAGTTTCTCCTCTCGGAGTAAGTCGTGGCAAATTCTCACCCTTCGGAGTAAGTCGTGGCAACTTTTCTCCTCTCGGAGTAAGTCGTGGCAAATTCTCACTCTTCGGAGTAAGTCGTGGCAACTTTTCTCCTCTCGGAGTAAGTCGTGGCAAAGTTTCTCCTCTCGGAGTAAGTCGTGGCAAATTCTCACCCTTCGGAGTAAGTCGTGGCAAAGTTTCTCCTCTCGGAGTAAGTCGTGGCAAATTCTCACCCTTCGGAGTAAGTCGTGGCAACTTTTCTCCTCTCGGAGTAAGTCGTGGCAAATTCTCACTCTTCGGAGTAAGTCGTGGCAACTTTTCTCCTCTCGGAGTAAGTCGTGGCAAAGTTTCTCCTCTCGGAGTAAGTCGTGGCAAATTCTCACCCTTCGGAGTAAGTCGTGGCAAATTCTCACCTCTCGGAGTAAGTCGTGGCAACTTTTCTCCTCTCGGAGTAAGTCGTGGCAAATTCTCACCCTTCGGAGTAAGTCGTGGCAAATTCTCACCTCTCGGAGTAAGTCGTGGCAACTTTTCTCCTCTCGGAGTAAGTCGTGGCAAAGTTTCTCCTCTCGGAGTAAGTCGTGGCAAATTCTCACCCTTCGGAGTAAGTCGTGGCAACTTTTCTCCTCTCGGAGTAAGTCGTGGCAAATTCTCACTCTTCGGAGTAAGTCGTGGCAACTTTTCTCCTCTCGGAGTAAGTCGTGGCAAATTCTCACTCTTCGGAGTAAGTCGTGGCAACTTTTCTCCTCTCGGAGTAAGTCGTGGCAAAGTTTCTCCTCTCGGAGTAAGTCGTGGCAAATTCTCACCCTTCGGAGTAAGTCGTGGCAACTTTTCTCCTCTCGGAGTAAGTCGTGGCAAATTCTCACTCTTCGGAGTAAGTCGTGGCAACTTTTCTCCTCTCGGAGTAAGTCGTGGCAAATTCTCACCCTTCGGAGTAAGTCGTGGCAAATTCTCACCCTTCGGAGTAAGTCGTGGCAAATTCTCACCTCTCGGAGTAAGTCGTGGCAACTTTTCTCCTCTCGGAGTAAGTCGTGGCAAATTCTCACCCGTCGGAGTAAGCCGTGGCAACTTTTCTCCTCTCGGAGTAAGTCGTGGCAAAGTTTCTCCTCTCGGAGTAAGTCGTGGCAAAGTTTCTCCTCTCGGAGTAAGTCGTGGCAAATTCTCACCCTTCGGAGTAAGTCGTGGCAACTTTTCTCCTCTCGGAGTAAGTCGTGGCAAATTCTCACTCTTCGGAGTAAGTCGTGGCAACTTTTCTCCTCTCGGAGTAAGTCGTGGCAAAGTTTCTCCTCTCGGAGTAAGTCGTGGCAAATTCTCACCCTTCGGAGTAAGTCGTGGCAAAGTTTCTCCTCTCGGAGTAAGTCGTGGCAAATTCTCACCCTTCGGAGTAAGTCGTGGCAACTTTTCTCCTCTCGGAGTAAGTCGTGGCAAATTCTCACTCTTCGGAGTAAGTCGTGGCAACTTTTCTCCTCTCGGAGTAAGTCGTGGCAAATTCTCACCCTTCGGAGTAAGTCGTGGCAACTTTTCTCCTCTCGGAGTAAGTCGTGGCAACTTTTCTCCTCTCGGAGTAAGTCGTGGCAAATTCTCACTCTTCGGAGTAAGTCGTGGCAACTTTTCTCCTCTCGGAGTAAGTCGTGGCAAATTCTCACTCTTCGGAGTAAGTCGTGGCAACTTTTCTCCTCTCGGAGTAAGTCGTGGCAAATTCTCACTCTTCGGAGTAAGTCGTGGCAACTTTTCTCCTCTCGGAGTAAGTCGTGGCAAATTCTCACCCTTCGGAGTAAGTCGTGGCAACTTTTCTCCTCTCGGAGTAAGTCGTGGCAAAGTTTCTCCTCTCGGAGTAAGTCGTGGCAAATTCTCACCCTTCGGAGTAAGTCGTGGCAACTTTTCTCCTCTCGGAGTAAGTCGTGGCAAATTCTCACTCTTCGGAGTAAGTCGTGGCAACTTTTCTCCTCTCGGAGTAAGTCGTGGCAAATTCTCACTCTTCGGAGTAAGTCGTGGCAACTTTTCTCCTCTCGGAGTAAGTCGTGGCAAAGTTTCTCCTCTCGGAGTAAGTCGTGGCAAAGTTTCTCCTCTCGGAGTAAGTCGTGGCAAATTCTCACCCTTCGGAGTAAGTCGTGGCAAATTCTCACCTCTCGGAGTAAGTCGTGGCAACTTTTCTCCTCTCGGAGTAAGTCGTGGCAAATTCTCACTCTTCGGAGTAAGTCGTGGCAACTTTTCTCCTCTCGGAGTAAGTCGTGGCAACTTTTCTCCTCTCGGAGTAAGTCGTGGCAAAGTTTCTCCTCTCGGAGTAAGTCGTGGCAAATTCTCACCCTTCGGAGTAAGTCGTGGCAACTTTTCTCCTCTCGGAGTAAGTCGTGGCAAATTCTCACTCTTCGGAGTAAGTCGTGGCAACTTTTCTCCTCTCGGAGTAAGTCGTGGCAAAGTTTCTCCTCTCGGAGTAAGTCGTGGCAAATTCTCACCCTTCGGAGTAAGTCGTGGCAAAGTTTCTCCTCTCGGAGTAAGTCGTGGCAAATTCTCACCCTTCGGAGTAAGTCGTGGCAACTTTTCTCCTCTCGGAGTAAGTCGTGGCAAATTCTCACTCTTCGGAGTAAGTCGTGGCAACTTTTCTCCTCTCGGAGTAAGTCGTGGCAAAGTTTCTCCTCTCGGAGTAAGTCGTGGCAAAGTTTCTCCTCTCGGAGTAAGTCGTGGCAAATTCTCACCCTTCGGAGTAAGTCGTGGCAAATTCTCACCTCTCGGAGTAAGTCGTGGCAACTTTTCTCCTCTCGGAGTAAGTCGTGGCAAATTCTCACTCTTCGGAGTAAGTCGTGGCAACTTTTCTCCTCTCGGAGTAAGTCGTGGCAACTTTTCTCCTCTCGGAGTAAGTCGTGGCAAAGTTTCTCCTCTCGGAGTAAGTCGTGGCAAATTCTCACCCTTCGGAGTAAGTCGTGGCAACTTTTCTCCTCTCGGAGTAAGTCGTGGCAAAGTTTCTCCTCTCGGAGTAAGTCGTGGCAAATTCTCACCCTTCGGAGTAAGTCGTGGCAAATTCTCACCTCTCGGAGTAAGTCGTGGCAACTTTTCTCCTCTCGGAGTAAGTCGTGGCAAATTCTCACCCGTCGGAGTAAGCCGTGGCAACTTTTCTCCTCTCGGAGTAAGTCGTGGCAAAGTTTCTCCTCTCGGAGTAAGTCGTGGCAAAGTTTCTCCTCTCGGAGTAAGTCGTGGCAAATTCTCACCCTTCGGAGTAAGTCGTGGCAACTTTTCTCCTCTCGGAGTAAGTCGTGGCAAATTCTCACTCTTCGGAGTAAGTCGTGGCAACTTTTCTCCTCTCGGAGTAAGTCGTGGCAAAGTTTCTCCTCTCGGAGTAAGTCGTGGCAAATTCTCACCCTTCGGAGTAAGTCGTGGCAACTTTTCTCCTCTCGGAGTAAGTCGTGGCAAATTCTCACTCTTCGGAGTAAGTCGTGGCAACTTTTCTCCTCTCGGAGTAAGTCGTGGCAACTTTTCTCCTCTCGGAGTAAGTCGTGGCAAAGTTTCTCCTCTCGGAGTAAGTCGTGGCAAATTCTCACCCTTCGGAGTAAGTCGTGGCAAAGTTTCTCCTCTCGGAGTAAGTCGTGGCAAATTCTCACCCTTCGGAGTAAGTCGTGGCAAATTCTCACCTCTCGGAGTAAGTCGTGGCAACTTTTCTCCTCTCGGAGTAAGTCGTGGCAAATTCTCACCCTTCGGAGTAAGTCGTGGCAAATTCTCACCTCTCGGAGTAAGTCGTGGCAACTTTTCTCCTCTCGGAGTAAGTCGTGGCAAAGTTTCTCCTCTCGGAGTAAGTCGTGGCAAATTCTCACCCTTCGGAGTAAGTCGTGGCAACTTTTCTCCTCTCGGAGTAAGTCGTGGCAAATTCTCACTCTTCGGAGTAAGTCGTGGCAACTTTTCTCCTCTCGGAGTAAGTCGTGGCAAATTCTCACTCTTCGGAGTAAGTCGTGGCAACTTTTCTCCTCTCGGAGTAAGTCGTGGCAAAGTTTCTCCTCTCGGAGTAAGTCGTGGCAAATTCTCACCCTTCGGAGTAAGTCGTGGCAACTTTTCTCCTCTCGGAGTAAGTCGTGGCAAATTCTCACTCTTCGGAGTAAGTCGTGGCAACTTTTCTCCTCTCGGAGTAAGTCGTGGCAAATTCTCACTCTTCGGAGTAAGTCGTGGCAACTTTTCTCCTCTCGGAGTAAGTCGTGGCAAAGTTTCTCCTCTCGGAGTAAGTCGTGGCAAATTCTCACCCTTCGGAGTAAGTCGTGGCAACTTTTCTCCTCTCGGAGTAAGTCGTGGCAAATTCTCACTCTTCGGAGTAAGTCGTGGCAACTTTTCTCCTCTCGGAGTAAGTCGTGGCAAATTCTCACCCTTCGGAGTAAGTCGTGGCAAATTCTCACCCTTCGGAGTAAGTCGTGGCAAATTCTCACCTCTCGGAGTAAGTCGTGGCAACTTTTCTCCTCTCGGAGTAAGTCGTGGCAAATTCTCACCCGTCGGAGTAAGCCGTGGCAACTTTTCTCCTCTCGGAGTAAGTCGTGGCAAAGTTTCTCCTCTCGGAGTAAGTCGTGGCAAAGTTTCTCCTCTCGGAGTAAGTCGTGGCAAATTCTCACCCTTCGGAGTAAGTCGTGGCAACTTTTCTCCTCTCGGAGTAAGTCGTGGCAAAGTTTCTCCTCTCGGAGTAAGTCGTGGCAAATTCTCACCCTTCGGAGTAAGTCGTGGCAACTTTTCTCCTCTCGGAGTAAGTCGTGGCAAAGTTTCTCCTCTCGGAGTAAGTCGTGGCAAATTCTCACCCTTCGGAGTAAGTCGTGGCAAAGTTTCTCCTCTCGGAGTAAGTCGTGGCAAATTCTCACCCTTCGGAGTAAGTCGTGGCAACTTTTCTCCTCTCGGAGTAAGTCGTGGCAAATTCTCACTCTTCGGAGTAAGTCGTGGCAACTTTTCTCCTCTCGGAGTAAGTCGTGGCAAAGTTTCTCCTCTCGGAGTAAGTCGTGGCAAATTCTCACCCTTCGGAGTAAGTCGTGGCAAAGTTTCTCCTCTCGGAGTAAGTCGTGGCAAATTCTCACCCTTCGGAGTAAGTCGTGGCAAAGTTTCTCCTCTCGGAGTAAGTCGTGGCAAATTCTCACCCTTCGGAGTAAGTCGTGGCAAATTCTCACCTCTCGGAGTAAGTCGTGGCAACTTTTCTCCTCTCGGAGTAAGTCGTGGCAAATTCTCACCCTTCGGAGTAAGTCGTGGCAAATTCTCACCTCTCGGAGTAAGTCGTGGCAACTTTTCTCCTCTCGGAGTAAGTCGTGGCAAATTCTCACTCTTCGGAGTAAGTCGTGGCAACTTTTCTCCTCTCGGAGTAAGTCGTGGCAAATTCTCACTCTTCGGAGTAAGTCGTGGCAACTTTTCTCCTCTCGGAGTAAGTCGTGGCAAATTCTCACTCTTCGGAGTAAGTCGTGGCAACTTTTCTCCTCTCGGAGTAAGTCGTGGCAAAGTTTCTCCTCTCGGAGTAAGTCGTGGCAAATTCTCACCCTTCGGAGTAAGTCGTGGCAAAGTTTCTCCTCTCGGAGTAAGTCGTGGCAAATTCTCACCCTTCGGAGTAAGTCGTGGCAACTTTTCTCCTCTCGGAGTAAGTCGTGGCAAATTCTCACTCTTCGGAGTAAGTCGTGGCAACTTTTCTCCTCTCGGAGTAAGTCGTGGCAAATTCTCACCCTTCGGAGTAAGTCGTGGCAACTTTTCTCCTCTCGGAGTAAGTCGTGGCAACTTTTCTCCTCTCGGAGTAAGTCGTGGCAACTTTTCTCCTCTCGGAGTAAGTCGTGGCAAATTCTCACTCTTCGGAGTAAGTCGTGGCAACTTTTCTCCTCTCGGAGTAAGTCGTGGCAAATTCTCACTCTTCGGAGTAAGTCGTGGCAACTTTTCTCCTCTCGGAGTAAGTCGTGGCAAATTCTCACTCTTCGGAGTAAGTCGTGGCAACTTTTCTCCTCTCGGAGTAAGTCGTGGCAAATTCTCACTCTTCGGAGTAAGTCGTGGCAACTTTTCTCCTCTCGGAGTAAGTCGTGGCAAAGTTTCTCCTCTCGGAGTAAGTCGTGGCAAATTCTCACCCTTCGGAGTAAGTCGTGGCAACTTTTCTCCTCTCGGAGTAAGTCGTGGCAAATTCTCACTCTTCGGAGTAAGTCGTGGCAACTTTTCTCCTCTCGGAGTAAGTCGTGGCAAATTCTCACTCTTCGGAGTAAGTCGTGGCAACTTTTCTCCTCTCGG
>CAJUYD010000055.1:0-37447 GCA_910591665.1 Ectemnius continuus
GTAAATTACGCTTTCTACGTCATTTTACAAAGAAAACACTCATTGTTGCCAAAATCAGCAGTTCAGATGCGCAGAACCAGAGTATTCGATTACAAGCTCCATTAGCATGATAGAAAATGCGTATTATGTGTAAATATCATTGTACATTTCGCTTTCTACGTTATTTTACAAAGAAAACACTCATTTTTGCCAAAATCAGCATTAGAGATGCGCAGAACCAGAGTATTCGATTACCAGCTCCATTAGCATGGTATAAACGCATATTATGTGTAAATAACATTCTAAATTACGCTTTCTACGTCATTCTACAAAGAAAACACTCACTTTTGTCAAAACTAGCAGCTCAGATGAGCAGAAACAGGGTATTCGATTACAAGCTCCATTAGCATGGTATAAACGCATAGTATGTGTAAATAACATTGTAAATTACGCTTTCTACGTCATTTTACAAAGAAAACACTCATTGTTGTCAAAATCAGCATTAGAGATGCGCAGAACCAGAGTATTCGATTATCGGCTGCATTAGCATGGTATAAACGCATATTATGTGGAAATAACATTCTAAATTACGCTTTCTACGTCATTTTACAAAGAAAACACTCATTGTTGCCAAAATCAGCAGTTCAGATGCGCAGAACCAGAGTATTCGATTACCGGCTCCATTAGCATGGTATAAACGCATATTTCGTGTAAGTAACATTCTAAATTACTCTTTCTACGTCATTTTACAAAGAAAACACTCATTGTTGCCAAAATCAACAGTTCAGATGCGCCGAAGCAGGGTATTCGATTACAAGCTCCATTAGCATGATAAAAATGCGTATTATGTGTATATAACATGGTAAATTACGCTTTCTACGTCATTTTACAAAGAAAACAATCATTGTTGCCAAAATCAGCATTAGAGATGCGCAGAACCAGACTATTCGATTACCGGCTCCATTAGCATGGTATAAACGCATATTATGTGTAAATAACATTCTAAATTACGCTTTCTACGTCATTTTACAAAGAAAACACTCATTGTTGCCAAAATCAGCAGTTCAGATGCGCAGAACCAGAGTATTCGATTACAAGCTCCATTAGCATGATAAAAACGCATATTATGTGTAAATAACATGGCAAATTACGCTTTCTACGTCATTTTAAAAAGAAAACAATCATTGTTGCCAAAATCAGCATTAGAGATGCGCAGAACCAGACTATTTGATTACCGGCTCCATTAGCATGGTATAAACGCATATTATGTGTAAATAACATTCTAAATTACGCTTTCTACGTCATTCTACAAAGAAAACACTCACTTTTGTCAAAACTAGCGGCTCAGATGAGCAGAAACAGGGTATTCGATTACAAGCTCCATTAGCATGGTATAAACGCATAGTATGTGTAAATAACATGGTAAATTACGCTTTCTACGTCATTCTACAAAGAAAACACTCACTTTTGTCAAAACTAGCAGCTCAGAAGCGCAGAAACATTGTATTCGATTACAAGCTCCATTAGCATGATAAAAATGCGTATTATGTGTATATAACATGGTAAATTACGCTTTCTACGTCATTTTACAAAGAGAACACTCATTGTTGCCAAAATCAGCATTAGAGATGCGCAGATCCAGAGTATTCGATTACCGGCTCCATTAGCATGGTATAAACGCATATTATGTGTAAAGAAAATTGTAAATTACGCTTTCTACGTCATTTTCCAAAGAAAACACTCATTGTTGCCAAAATTAGCAGTTGAGATGCGCAGAAGCAGAGCATTCGATTACTAGCTCCATTAGCATGGTATAAACGCATATTATGTGTAAATAACATGGTAAATTACGCTTTCTACGTCATTTTACAAAGAAAACAATCATTGTTGCCAAAATTAGCATTAGAGATGCGCAGAACCAGAGTATTCGATTACCGGCTCCATTAGCATGGTACTAACGCATATTATGTGTAAATAACATTCTAAATGACGCTTTCTACGTCATTCTACAAAGAAAACACTCACTTTTGTCAAATCTAGCAGCTCAGATGAGCAGAAACAGGGTATTCGATTACAAGCTCCATTAGCATGGTATAAACGCATAGTATGTGTAAATAACATTGTAAATTACGCTTTCTACGTCATTTTACAAAGAAAACAATCATTTTTGCCAAAATCAGCATTAGAGATGCGCAGAACCAGAGTATTCGATTACCGGCTCCATTAGCATGGTATAAACGCATATTATGTGTAAATAACATTCTAAATTACGCTTTCTACGTCATTCTACAAAGAAAACACTCATTGTTGCCAAAATCAACCGTTCAGATGCGCCGAAGCAGGGTATTCGATTACAAGCTCCATTAGCATGACAAAAATGCGTATTATGTGTATATAACATGGTAAATTACGCTTTCTACGTCATTTTACAAAGAAAACACTCATTGTTGCCAAAATCAGCAGTTCAGATGCGCAGAACCAGAGTATTCGATTACAAGCTCCATTAGCATGGTATAAACGCATAGTATGTGTAAATATCATTGTACATTTCGCTTTCTACGTTATTTTACAAAGAAAACACTCATTTTTGCCAAAATCAGCATTAGAGATGCGCAGAACCAGAGTATTCGATTACCAGCTCCATTAGCATGGTATAAACGCATATTATGTGTAAATAACATTCTAAATTACGCTTTCTACGTCATTCTACAAAGAAAACACTCACTTTTGTCAAAACTAGCAGCTCAGATGAGCAGAAACAGGGTATTCGATTACAAGCTCCATTAGCATGGTATAAACGCATAGTATGTGTAAATAACATTCTAAATTACGCTTTCTACGTCATTCTACAAAGAAAACACTCACTTTTGTCAAAACTAGCAGCTCAGATGAGCAGAAACAGGGTATTCGATTACAAGCTCCATTAGCATGGTATAAACGCATATTTCGTGTAAGTAACATTCTAAATTACTCTTTCTACGTCATTTTACAAAGAAAACACTCATTGTTGCCAAAATCAACAGTTCAGATGCGCCGAAGCAGGGTATTCGATTACAAGCTCCATTAGCATGATAAAAACGCATATTATGTGTAAATAACATGGTAAATTACGCTTTCTACGTCATTTTAAAAAGAAAACAATCATTGTTGCCAAAATCAGCATTAGAGATGCGCAGAACCAGACTATTTGATTACCGGCTCCATTAGCATGGTATAAACGCATATTATGTGTAAATAACATTCTAAATTACGCTTTCTACGTCATTCTACAAAGAAAACACTCACTTTTGTCAAAACTAGCGGCTCAGATGAGCAGAAACAGGGTATTCGATTACAAGCTCCATTAGCATGGTATAAACGCATAGTATGTGTAAATAACATGGTAAATTACGCTTTCTACGTCATTCTACAAAGAAAACACTCACTTTTGTCAAAACTAGCAGCTCAGAAGCGCAGAAACAGGGTATTCGATTACAAGCTCCATTAGCATGATAAAAATGCGTATTATGTGTATATAACATGGTAAATTACGCTTTCTACGTCATTTTACAAAGAGAACACTCATTGTTGCCAAAATCAGCAGTTCAGATGCGCAGAACCAGAGTATTCGATTACAAGCTCCATTAGCATGGTATAAAGGCATAGTATGTGTAAATATCATTGTACATTACGCTTTCCACGTTATTTTACAAAGAAAACACTCATTTTTGCCAAAATCAGCATTAGAGATGCGCAGATCCAGAGTATTCGATTACCGGCTCCATTAGCATGGTATAAACGCATATTATGTGTAAAGAAAATTGTAAATTACGCTTTCTACGTCATTTTCCAAAGAAAACACTCATTGTTGCCAAAATTAGCAGTTGAGATGCGCAGAAGCAGAGCATTCGATTACTAGCTCCATTAGCATGGTATAAACGCATATTATGTGTAAATAACATGGTAAATTACGCTTTCTACGTCATTTTACAAAGAAAACAATCATTGTTGCCAAAATTAGCATTAGAGATGCGCAGAACCAGAGTATTCGATTACCGGCTCCATTAGCATGGTACTAACGCATATTATGTGTAAATAACATTCTAAATGACGCTTTCTACGTCATTCTACAAAGAAAACACTCACTTTTGTCAAATCTAGCAGCTCAGATGAGCAGAAACAGGGTATTCGATTACAAGCTCCATTAGCATGGTATAAACGCATAGTATGTGTAAATAACATTGTACATTACGCTTTCTACGCCATTTTACAAAGAAAACACTCATTGTTGCCAAAATCAGCAGTTCAGATGCGCAGAACCAGAGTATTCGATTACCGGCTCCATTAGCATGGTACAAACGCATATTATGTGTAAATAACATGGTAAATTACGCTTTCTACGTCATTTTACAAAGAAAACAATCATTGTTGCCAAAATCAGCATTAGAGATGCGCAGAACCAGACTATTCGATTACCGGCTCCATTAGCATGGTATAAACGCATATTATGTGTAAATAGCATTCTAAATTACGCTTTCTACGTCATTCTACAAAGAAAACACTCACTTTTGTCAAAACTAGCAGCTCAGATGAGCAGAAACAGGGTATTGGATTACAAGCTCAATTAGCATGGTATAAACGCATATTACGTGTAAATAACATGGTAAATTACGCTTTCTACGTCATTTTACAAAGAAAACAATCATGGTTGCCAAAATCAGCAGTAGAGATGCGCAGAACCAGACTATTCGATTACCGGCTCCATTAGCATGGTATAAACGCATATTATGTGTAAATAGCATTCTAAATTACGCTTTCTACGTCATTCTACAAAGAAAACACTCACTTTTGTCAAATCTAGCAGCTCAGATGAGCAGAAACAGGGTATTCGATTACAAGCTCCATTAGCATGGTATAAACGCATAGTATGTGTAAATAACATTGTACATTACGCTTTCTACGCCATTTTACAAAGAAAACACTCATTGTTGCCAAAATCAGCAGTTCAGATGCGCAGAACCAGAGTATTCGATTACCGGCTCCATTAGCATGGTACAAACGCATATTATGTGTAAATAACATGGTAAATTACGCTTTCTACGTCATTTTACAAAGAAAACAATCATTGTTGCCAAAATCAGCATTAGAGATGCGCAGAACCAGACTATTCGATTACCGGCTCCATTAGCATGGTATAAACGCATATTATGTGTAAATAGCATTCTAAATTACGCTTTCTACGTCATTCTACAAAGAAAACACTCACTTTTGTCAAAACTAGCAGCTCAGATGAGCAGAAACAGGGTATTCGATTACAAGCTCCATTAGCATGGTATAAACGCATAGTATGAGTAAATAACATTCTAAATTACGCTTTCTACGTCATTCTACAAAGAAAACACTCACTTTTGTCAAAACTAGCAGCTCAGATGAGCAGAAACAGGGTATTGGATTACAAGCTCCATTAGCATGGTATAAACGCATATTTCGTGTAAGTAACATTCTAAATTACTCTTTCTACGTCATTTTACAAAGAAAACACTCATTGTTGCCAAAATCAACAGTTCAGATGCGCCGAAGCAGGGTATTCGATTACAAGCTCCATTAGCATGATAAAAATGCGTATTATGTGTATATAACATGGTAAATTACGCTTTCTACGTCATTTTACAAAGAAAACACTCATTGTTGCCAAAATCAACAGTTCAGATGCGCCGAAGCAGGGTATTCGATTACAAGCTCCATTAGCATGATAAAAATGCGTATTATGTGTATATAACATTCTAAATTACGCTTTCTACGTCATTCTACAAAGAAAACACTCACTTTTGTCAAAACTAGCATTAGAGATGCGCAGAACCAGACTATTCGATTACCGGCTCCATTAGCATGGTAAAAACGCATATTATGTGTAAATAACATTCTAAATTACGCTTTCTACGTCATTTTACAAAGAAAACAATCATTGTTGCCAAAATCAGCATTAGAGATGCGCAGAACCAGACTATTCGATTACAAGCTCCATTAGCATGATAAAAATGCGTATTATGTGTATATAACAGTCTAAATTACGCTTTCTACGTCATTCTACAAAGAAAACACTCACTTTTGTCAAAACTAGCATTAGAGATGCGCAGAACCAGACTATTCGATTACAAGCTCCATTAGCATGGTATAAACGCATAGTATGTGTAAATATCATTGTACATTTCGCTTTCTACGTTATTTTACAAAGAAAACACTCATTTTTGCCAAAATCAGCATTAGAGATGCGCAGAACCAGAGTATTCGATTACCGGCTCCATTAGCATGGTATAAACGCATATTATGTGTAAATAACATTCTAAATTACGCTTTCTACGTCATTCTACAAAGAAAACACTCACTTTTGTCAAATCTAGCAGCTCAGATGAGCAGAAACAGGGTATTCGATTACAAGCTCCATTAGCATGGTATAAACGCATAGTATGTGTAAATAACATTGTACATTACGCTTTCTACGCCATTTTACAAAGAAAACACTCATTGTTGCCAAAATCAGCAGTTCAGATGCGCAGAACCAGAGTATTCGATTACCGGCTCCATTAGCATGGTACAAACGCATATTATGTGTAAATAACATGGTAAATTACGCTTTCTACGTCATTTTACAAAGAAAACAATCATGGTTGCCAAAATCAGCAGTTCAGAAGCGCAGAAACAGGGTATTCGATTACAAGCTCCACTAGCATGCTATAAACACATATTTCGTGTAAGTAACATTCTAAATTACTCTTTCTACGTCATTTTACAAAGAAAACACTCATTGTTGCCAAAATCAACAGTTCAGATGCGCCGAAGCAGGGTATTCGATTACAAGCTCCATTAGCATGATAAAAATGCGTATTATGTGTATATAACATTCTAAATTACGCTTTCTACGTCATTCTACAAAGAAAACACTCACTTTTGTCAAAACTAGCAGCTTAGATGAGCAGAAACAGGGTATTGGATTACAAGCTCCATTAGCATGGTATAAACGCATATTATGTGTAAATAACATGGTAAATTACGCTTTCTACGTCATTTTACAAAGAAAACAATCATTGTTGCCAAAATCAGCATTAGAGATGCGCAGAACCAGACTATTCGATTACCGGCTCCATTAGCATGGTATAAACGCATATTATGTGTAAATAACATTCTAAATTACGCTTTCTACGTCATTCTACAAAGAAAACACTCACTTTTGTCAAAACTAGCGGCTCAGATGAGCAGAAACAGGGTATTCGATTACAAGCTCCATTAGCATGGTATCAACGCATAGTATGTGTAAATAACATTCTAAATTACGCTTTCTACGTCATTCTACAAAGAAAACACTCACTTTTGTCAAAACTAGCAGCTCAGATGAGCAGAAACAGGGTATTCGATTACAAGCTCCATTAGCATGGTATAAACGCATAGTATGTGTAAATAACATTCTAAATTACTCTTTCTACGTCATTTTACAAAGAAAACACTCATTGTTGTCAAAATCAGCATTAGAGATGCGCAGAACCAGAGTATTCGATTATCGGCTGCATTAGCATGGTATAAACGCATATTATGTGGAAATAACATTCTAAATTACGCTTTCTACGTCATTTTACAAAGAAAACACACATTGTTGCCAAAATCAACAGTTCAGATGCGCCGAAGCAGGGTATTCGATTACAAGCTCCATTAGCATGATAAAAATGCGTATTATGTGTATATAACATGGTAAATTACGCTTTCTACGTCATTTTACAAAGAAAACAATCATTGTTGCCAAAATCAGCATTAGAGATGCGCAGAACCAGACTATTCGATTACCGGCTCCATTAGCATGGTAAAAACGCATATTATGTGTAAATAACATTCTAAATTACGCTTTCTACGTCATTTTACAAAGAAAACAATCATTGTTGCCAAAATCAGCATTAGAGATGCGCACAACCAGACTATTCGATTACCGGCTCCATTAGCATGGTATAAACGCATAGTATGTGTAAATAACATTGTACATTACGCTTTCTACGCCATTTTACAAAGAAAACACTCATTGTTGCCAAAATCAGCAGTTCAGATGCGCAGAACCAGAGTATTCGATTACCGGCTCCATTAGCATGGTACAAACGCATATTATGTGTAAATAACATGGTAAATTACGCTTTCTACGCCATTTTACAAAGAAAACACTCATTGTTGCCAAAATCAGCAGTTCAGATGCGCAGAACCAGAGTATTCGATTACCGGCTCCATTAGCATGGTACAAACGCATATTATGTGTAAATAACATGGTAAATTACGCTTTCTACGCCATTCTACAAAGAAAACACTCAGTTTTGTCAAAACTAGCAGCTCAGATGAGCAGAAACAGGGTATTCGATTACAAGCTCCATTAGCATGGTATAAACGCATAGTATGTGTAAATAACATTGTACATTACGCTTTCTACGCCATTTTACAAAGAAAACACTCATTGTTGCCAAAATCAGCAGTTCAGATGCGCAGAACCAGAGTATTCGATTACCGGCTCCATTAGCATGGTACAAACGCATATTATGTGTAAATAACATGGTAAATTACGCTTTCTACGTCATTTTACAAAGAAAACAATCATTGTTGCCAAAATCAGCATTAGAGATGCGCAGAACCAGACTATTCGATTACCGGCTCCATTAGCATGGTATAAACGCATATTATGTGTAAATAGCATTCTAAATTACGGTTTCTACGTCATTCTACAAAGAAAACACTCACTTTTGTCAAATCTAGCAGCTCAGATGAGCAGAAACAGGGTATTCGATTACAAGCTCCATTAGCATGGTATAAACGCATAGTATGTGTAAATAACATTGTACATTACGCTTTCTACGCCATTTTACAAAGAAAACACTCATTGTTGCCAAAATCAGCAGTTCAGATGCGCAGAACCAGAGTATTCGATTACCGGCTCCATTAGCATGGTACAAACGCATATTATGTGTAAATAACATGGTAAATTACGCTTTCTACGTCATTTTACAAAGAAAACAATCATTGTTGCCAAAATCAGCATTAGAGATGCGCAGAACCAGACTATTCGATTACCGGCTCCATTAGCATGGTATAAACGCATATTATGTGTAAATAGCATTCTAAATTACGCTTTCTGCGTCATTCTACAAAGAAAACACTCACTTTTGTCAAAACTAGCAGCTCAGATGAGCAGAAACAGGGTATTCGATTACAAGCTCCATTAGCATGGTATAAACGCATAGTATGAGTAAATAACATTCTAAATTACACTTTCTACGTCATTCTACAAAGAAAACACTCAGTTTTGTCAAAACTAGCAGCTCAGATGAGCAGAAACAGGGTATTCGATTACAAGCTCCATTAGCATGGTATAAACGCATAGTATGTGTAAATAACATTCTAAATTACTCTTTCTACGTCATTTTACAAAGAAAACACTCATTGTTGTCAAAATCAGAATTAGAGATGCGCAGAACCAGAGTATTCGATTATCGGCTGCATTAGCATGGTATAAACGCATATTATGTGGAAATAACATTCTAAATTACGCTTTCTACGTCATTTTACAAAGAAAACACTCATTGTTGCCAAAATCAGCAGTTCAGATGCGCAGAACCAGAGTATTCGATTACCGGCTCCATTAGCATGGTATAAACGCATATTTCGTGTAAGTAACATTCTAAATTACTCTTTCTACGTCATTTTACAAAGAAAACACTCATTGTTGCCAAAATCAACAGTTCAGATGCGCCGAAGCAGGGTATTCGATTACAAGCTCCATTAGCATGATAAAAATGCGTATTATGTGTATATAACATGGTAAATTACGCTTTCTACGTCATTTTACAAAGAAAACAATCATTGTTGCCAAAATCAGCATTAGAGATGCGCAGAACCAGACTATTCGATTACCGGCTCCATTAGCATGGTAAAAACGCATATTATGTGTAAATAACATTCTAAATTACGCTTTCTACGTCATTTTACAAAGAAAACAATCATTGTTGCCAAAATCAGCATTAGAGATGCGCACAACCAGACTATTCGATTACCGGCTCCATTAGCATGGTATAAACGCATATTATGTGTAAATAACATTCTAAATTACGCTTTCTACGTCATTCTACAAAGAAAACACTCACTTTTGTCAAAACTAGCAGCTCAGATGAGCAGAAACAGGGTATTCGATTACAAGCTCCATTAGCATGGTATAAACGCATAGTATGTGTAAATAACATTCTAAATTACGCTTTCTACGTCATTCTACAAAGAAAACACTCACTTTTGTCAAAACTAGCAGCTCAGATGAGCAGAAACAGGTTATTCGATTACAAGCTCCATTAGCATGGTATAAACGCATAGTATGTGTAAATAACATTGTACATTACGCTTTCTACGCCATTTTACAAAGAAAACACTCATTGTTGCCAAAATCAGCAGTTCAGATGCGCAGAACCAGAGTATTCGATTACCGGCTCCATTAGCATGGTACAAACGCATATTATGTGTAAATAACATGGTAAATTACGCTTTCTACGTCATTTTACAAAGAAAACAATCATTGTTGCCAAAATCAGCATTAGAGATGCGCAGAACCAGACTATTCGATTACCGGCTCCATTAGCATGGTATAAACGCATATTATGTGTAAATAGCATTCTAAATTACGCTTTCTACGTCATTCTACAAAGAAAACACTCACTTTTGTCAAATCTAGCAGCTCAGATGAGCAGAAACAGGGTATTCGATTACAAGCTCCATTAGCATGGTATAAACGCATAGTATGTGTAAATAACATTTTACATTACGCTTTCTACGTCATTCTACAAAGAAAACACTCACTTTTGTCAAAACTAGCAGCTCAGATGAGCAGAAACAGGGTATTCGATTACAAGCTCCATTAGCATGGTATAAACGCATAGTATGAGTAAATAACATTCTAAATTACGCTTTCTACGTCATTCTACAAAGAAAACACTCACTTTTGTCAAAACTAGCAGCTCAGATGAGCAGAAACAGGGTATTGGATTACAAGCTCCATTAGCATGGTATAAACGCATATTTCGTGTAAGTAACATTCTAAATTACTCTTTCTACGTCATTTTACAAAGAAAACACTCATTGTTGCCAAAATCAACAGTTCAGATGCGCCGAAGCAGGGTATTCGATTACAAGCTCCATTAGCATGATAAAAATGCGTATTATGTGTATATAACATGGTAAATTACGCTTTCTACGTCATTTTACAAAGAAAACACTCATTGTTGCCAAAATCAACAGTTCAGATGCGCCGAAGCAGGGTATTCGATTACAAGCTCCATTAGCATGATAAAAATGCGTATTATGTGTATATAACATTCTAAATTACGCTTTCTACGTCATTCTACAAAGAAAACACTCACTTTTGTCAAAACTAGCATTAGAGATGCGCAGAACCAGACTATTCGATTACCGGCTCCATTAGCATGGTAAAAACGCATATTATGTGTAAATAACATTCTAAATTACGCTTTCTACGTCATTTTACAAAGAAAACAATCATTGTTGCCAAAATCAGCATTAGAGATGCGCAGAACCAGACTATTCGATTACAAGCTCCATTAGCATGATAAAAATGCGTATTATGTGTATATAACATTCTAAATTACGCTTTCTACGTCATTTTACAAAGAAAACACTCACTTTTGTCAAAACTAGCATTAGAGATGCGCAGAACCAGACTATTCGATTACAAGCTCCATTAGCATGGTATAAACGCATAGTATGTGTAAATATCATTGTACATTTCGCTTTCTACGTTATTTTACAAAGAAAACACTCATTTTTGCCAAAATCAGCATTAGAGATGCGCAGAACCAGAGTATTCGATTACCGGCTCCATTAGCATGGTATAAACGCATATTATGTGTAAATAACATTCTAAATGACGCTTTCTACGTCATTCTACAAAGAAAACACTCACTTTTGTCAAAACTAGCAGCTCAGATGAGCAGAAACAGGGTATTCGATTACAAGCTCCATTAGCATGGTATAAACGCATAGTATGTGTAAATAACATTCTAAATTACGCTTTCTACGTCATTCTACAAAGAAAACACTCACTTTTGTCAAAACTAGCAGCTCAGATGAGCAGAAACAGGGTATTCGATTACAAGCTCCATTAGCATGGTATAAACGCATAGTATGTGTAAATAACATTGTACATTACGCTTTCTACGCCATTTTACAAAGAAAACACTCATTGTTGCCAAAATCAGCAGTTCAGATGCGCAGAACCAGAGTATTCGATTACCGGCTCCATTAGCATGGTACAAACGCATATTATGTGTAAATAACATGGTAAATTACGCTTTCTACGTCATTTTACAAAGAAAACAATCATTGTTGCCAAAATCAGCATTAGAGATGCGCAGAACCAGACTATTCGATTACCGGCTCCATTAGCATGGTATAAACGCATATTATGTGTAAATAGCATTCTAAATTACGCTTTCTACGTCATTCTACAAAGAAAACACTCACTTTTGTCAAATCTAGCAGCTCAGATGAGCAGAAACAGGGTATTCGATTACAAGCTCCATTAGCATGGTATAAACGCATAGTATGTGTAAATAACATTTTACATTACGCTTTCTACGTCATTCTACAAAGAAAACACTCACTTTTGTCAAAACTAGCAGCTCAGATGAGCAGAAACAGGGTATTCGATTACAAGCTCCATTAGCATGGTATAAACGCATAGTATGAGTAAATAACATTCTAAATTACGCTTTCTACGTCATTCTACAAAGAAAACACTCACTTTTGTCAAAACTAGCAGCTCAGATGAGCAGAAACAGGGTATTGGATTACAAGCTCCATTAGCATGGTATAAACGCATATTTCGTGTAAGTAACATTCTAAATTACTCTTTCTACGTCATTTTACAAAGAAAACACTCATTGTTGCCAAAATCAACAGTTCAGATGCGCCGAAGCAGGGTATTCGATTACAAGCTCCATTAGCATGATAAAAATGCGTATTATGTGTATATAACATGGTAAATTACGCTTTCTACGTCATTTTACAAAGAAAACACTCATTGTTGCCAAAATCAACAGTTCAGATGCGCCGAAGCAGGGTATTCGATTACAAGCTCCATTAGCATGATAAAAATGCGTATTATGTGTATATAACATTCTAAATTACGCTTTCCTACGTCATTCTACAAAGAAAAACACTCACTTTTGTCAAAACTAGCATTAGAGATGCGCAGAACCAGACTATTCGATTACCGGCTCCATTAGCATGGTAAAAAACGCATATTATGTGTAAATAACATTCTAAATTACGCTTTCTACGTCATTTTACAAAGAAAACAATCATTGTTGCCAAAATCAGCATTAGAGATGCGCAGAACCAGACTATTCGATTACAAGCTCCATTAGCATGATAAAAATGCGTATTATGTGTATATAACATTCTAAATTACGCTTTCTACGTCATTTGTACAAAGAAAACACTCACTTTTGTCAAAACTAGCATTAGAGATGCGCAGAACCAGACTATTCGATTACAAGCTCCATTAGCATGGTATAAACGCATAGTATGTGTAAATAACATTGTACATTACGCTTTCTACGTTATTTTACAAAGAAAAACACTCATTTTTGCCAAAATCAGCATTAGAGATGCGCAGAACCAGAGTATTCGATTACCGGCTCCATTAGCATGGTATAAACGCATATTATGTGTAAATAACATTCTAAATGACGCTTTCTACGTCATTCTACAAAGAAAACACTCACTTTTGTCAAAACTAGCAGCTCAGATGAGCAGAAACAGGGTATTCGATTACAAGCTCCATTAGCATGGTATAAACGCATAGTATGTGTAAATAACATTCTAAATTACGCTTCTCTACGTCATTCTACAAAGAAAACACTCACTTTTGTCAAAACTAGCAGCTCAGATGAGCAAGAAACAGGGTATTCGATTACAAGCTCCATTAGCATGGTATAAACGCATAGTATGTGTAAATAACATTGTACATTACGCTTTCTACGCCATTTTACAAAGAAAACACTCATTGTTGCCAAAATCAGCAGTTCAGATGCGCAGAACCAGAGTATTCGATTACCGGCTCCATTAGCATGGTATAAACGCATATTATGTGTAAATAACATGGTAAATTACGCTTTCTACGTCATTTTACAAAGAAAACAATCATTGTTGCCAAAATCAGCATTAGAGATGCGCAGAACCAGACTATTCGATTACCCGGCTCCATTAGCATGGTATAAACGCATATTATGTGTAAATAGCATTCTAAATTACGCTTTCTACGTCATTCTACAAAGAAAACACTCACTTTTGTCAAATCTAGCAGCTCAGATGAGCAGAAACAGGGTATTCGATTACAAGCTCCATTAGCATGGTATAAACGCATAGTATGTGTAAATAACATTTTACATTACGCTTTCTACGTCATTCTACAAAGAAACACTCACTTTTGTCAAAACTAGCAGCTCAGATGAGCAGAAACAGGGTATTCGATTACAAGCTCCATTAGCATGTATAAACGCATAGTATGTGTAAATAACATTCTAAATTACGCTTTCTACGTCATTCTACAAAGAAAACACTCACTTTTGTCAAAACTAGCAGCTCAGATGAGCAGAAACAGGGTATTGGATTACAAGCTCCATTAGCATGGTATAAACGCATATTTCGTGTAAGTAACATTCTAAATTACTCTTTCTACGTCATTTTACAAAGAAAACACTCATTGTTGCCAAAATCAACAGTTCAGATGCGCCGAAGCAGGGTATTCGATTACAAGCTCCATTAGCATGATAAAAATGCGTATTATGTGTATATAACATGGTAAATTACGCTTTCTACGTCATTTTACAAAGAAAACACTCATTGTTGCCAAAATCAACAGTTCAGATGCGCCGAAGCAGGGTATTCGATTACAAGCTCCATTAGCATGATAAAAATGCGTATTATGTGTATATAACATTCTAAATTACGCTTTCTACGTCATTCTACAAAGAAAACACTCACTTTTGTCAAAACTAGCAGCTCAGATGAGCAGAAACAGGGAAGCTCCATTAGCATGGTATAAACGCATAGTATGAGTAAATAACATTCTAAATTACGCTTTCTACGTCATTCTACAAAGAAAACACTCACTTTTGTCAAAACTAGCAGCTCAGATGAGCAGAAACAGGGTATTGGATTACAAGCTCCATTAGCATGGTATAAACGCATATTTCGTGTAAGTAACATTCTAAATTACTCTTTCTACGTCATTTTACAAAGAAAACACTCATTGTTGCCAAAATCAACAGTTCAGATGCGCCGAAGCAGGGTATTCGATTACAAGCTCCATTAGCATGATAAAAATGCGTATTATGTGTATATAACATGGTAAATTACGCTTTCTACGTCATTTTACAAAGAAAACACTCATTGTTGCCAAAATCAACAGTTCAGATGCGCCGAAGCAGGGTATTCGATTACAAGCTCCATTAGCATGATAAAAATGCGTATTATGTGTATATAACATTCTAAATTACGCTTTCTACGTCATTCTACAAAGAAAACACTCACTTTTGTCAAAACTAGCATTAGAGATGCGCAGAACCAGACTATTCGATTACCGGCTCCATTAGCATGGTATAAACGCATATTATGTGTAAATAACATTCTAAATTACGCTTTCTACGTCATTTTACAAAGAAAACAATCATTGTTGCCAAAATCAGCATTAGAGATGCGCAGAACCAGACTATTCGATTACAAGCTCCATTAGCATGATAAAAATGCGTATTATGTGTATATAACATTCTAAATTACGCTTTCTACGTCATTTTACAAAGAAAACACTCACTTTTGTCAAAACTAGCATTAGAGATGCGCAGAAACCAGACTATTCGATTACAAGCTCCATTAGCATGGTATAAACGCATAGTATGTGTAAATATCATTGTACATTTCGCTTTCTACGTTATTTTACAAAGAAAACACTCATTTTTGCCAAAATCAGCACTAGAGATGCGCAGAACCAGAGTATTCGATTACCGGCTCCATTAGCATGGTATAAACGCATATTATGTGTAAATAACATTCTAAATGACGCTTTCTACGTCATTCTACAAAGAAAACACTCACTTTTGTCAAAACTAGCAGCTCAGATGAGCAGAAACAGGGTATTCGATTACAAGCTCCATTAGCATGGTATAAACGCATAGTATGTGTAAATAACATTCTAAATTACGCTTTCTACGTCATTCTACAAAGAAAACACTCACTTTTGTCAAAACTAGCAGCTCAGATGAGCAGAAACAGGGTATTCGATTACAAGCTCCATTAGCATGGTATAAACGCATAGTATGTGTAAATAACATTGTACATTACGCTTTCTACGCCATTTTACAAAGAAAACACTCATTGTTGCCAAAATCAGCAGTTCAGATGCGCAGAACCAGAGTATTCGATTACCGGCTCCATTAGCATGGTACAAACGCATATTATGTGTAAATAACATGGTAAATTACGCTTTCTACGTCATTTTACAAAGAAAACAATCATTGTTGCCAAAATCAGCATTAGAGATGCGCAGAACCAGACTATTCGATTACCGGCTCCATTAGCATGGTATAAACGCATATTATGTGTAAATAGCATTCTAAATTACGCTTTCTACGTCATTCTACAAAGAAAACACTCACTTTTGTCAAATCTAGCAGCTCAGATGAGCAGAAACAGGGTATTCGATTACAAGCTCCATTAGCATGGTATAAACGCATAGTATGTGTAAATAACATTTTACATTACGCTTTCTACGTCATTCTACAAAGAAAACACTCACTTTTGTCAAAACTAGCAGCTCAGATGAGCAGAAAACAGGGTATTCGATTACAAGCTCCATTAGCATGGTATAAACGCATAGTATGAGTAAATAACATTCTAAATTACGCTTTCTACGTCATTCTACAAAGAAAACACTCACTTTTGTCAAAACTAGCAGCTCAGATGAGCAGAAACAGGGTATTGGATTACAAGCTCCATTAGCATGGTATAAACGCATATTTCGTGTAAGTAACATTCTAAATTACTCTTTCTACGTCATTTTACAAAGAAAACACTCATTGTTGCCAAAATCAACAGTTCAGATGCGCCGAAGCAGGGTATTCGATTACAAGCTCCATTAGCATGATAAAAATGCGTATTATGTGTATATAACATGGTAAATTACGCTTTCTACGTCATTTTACAAAGAAAACACTCATTGTTGCCAAAATCAACAGTTCAGATGCGCCGAAGCAGGGTATTCGATTACAAGCTCCATTAGCATGATAAAAATGCGTATTATGTGTATATAACATTCTAAATTACGCTTTCTACGTCATTCTACAAAGAAAACACTCACTTTTGTCAAAACTAGCATTAGAGATGCGCAGAACCAGACTATTCGATTACCGGCTCCATTAGCATGGTAAAAAACGCATATTATGTGTAAATAACATTCTAAATTACGCTTTCTACGTCATTTTACAAAGAAAACAATCATTGTTGCCAAAATCAGCATTAGAGATGCGCAGAACCAGACTATTCGATTACAAGCTCCATTAGCATGATAAAAATGCGTATTATGTGTATATAACATTCTAAATTACGCTTTCTACGTCATTCTACAAAGAAAACACTCACTTTTGTCAAAACTAGCATAGGAGATGCGCAGAACCAGACTATTCGATTACAAGCTCCATTAGCATGGTATAAACGCATAGTATGTGTAAATATCATTGTACATTTCGCTTTCTACGTTATTTTACAAAGAAAACACTCATTTTTGCCAAAATCAGCATTAGAGATGCGCAGAACCAGAGTATTCGATTACCGGCTCCATTAGCATGGTATAAACGCATATTATGTGTAAATAACATTCTAAATGACGCTTTCTACGTCATTCTACAAAGAAAACACTCACTTTTGTCAAAACTAGCAGCTCAGATGAGCAGAAACAGGGTATTCGATTACAAGCTCCATTAGCATGGTATAAACGCATAGTATGTGTAAATAACATTCTAAATTACGCTTTCTACGTCATTCTACAAAGAAAACACTCACTTTTGTCAAAACTAGCAGCTCAGATGAGCAGAAACAGGGTATTCGATTACAAGCTCCATTAGCATGGTATAAACGCATATTTCGTGTAAGTAACATTCTAAATTACTCTTTCTACGTCATTTTACAAAGAAAACACTCATTGTTGCCAAAATCAACAGTTCAGATGCGCCGAAGCAGGGTATTCGATTACAAGCTCCATTAGCATGATAGAAAATGCGTATTATGTGTGTATGACATGGTAAATTACGCTTTCGACGTCATTTTACAAAGAAAACACTCATTGTTGCCAAAATCAGCACTAGAGATCCGCAGAACCAGAGTATTCGATTACCAGCTCCATTAGCATGGTATAAACGCATATTATGTGTACATAACATTCTAAATTACGCTTTCTACGTCATTCTACAAAGAAAACACTCACTTTTGTCAAATCTAGCAGCTCAGATGAGCAGAAACAGGGTATTCGATTACAAGCTCCATTAGCATGGTATAAACGCATAGTATGTGTAAATAACATTGTACATTACGCTTTCTACGCCATTTTACAAAGAAAACACTCATTGTTGCCAAAATCAGCGGTTCAGATGCGCAGAACCAGAGTATTCGATTACCGGCTCCATTAGCATGGTACAAACGCATATTATGTGTAAATAACATGGTAAATTACGCTTTCTACGTCATTTTACAAAGAAAACAATCATGGTTGCCAAAATCAGCAGTTCAGAAGCGTAGAAACAGGGTATTCGATTACAAGCTCCACTAGCATGCTATAAACACATATTTCGTGTAAGTAACATTCTAAATTACTCTTTCTACGTCATTTTACAAAGAAAACACTCATTGTTGCCAAAATCAGCAGTTCAGATGCGCAGAACCAGAGTATTCGATTACCGGCTCCATTAGCATGGTACAAACGCATATTATGTGTAAATAACATGGTAAATTACGCTTTCTACGTCATTTTACAAAGAAAACAATCATTGTTGCCAAAATCAGCATTAGAGATGCGCAGAACCAGACTATTCGATTACCGGCTCCATTAGCATGGTATAAACGCATAGTATGTGTAAATAACATTGTACATTACGCTTTCTACGCCATTTTACAAAGAAAACACTCACTTTTGTCAAAACTAGCAGCTCAGATGAGCAGAAACAGGGTATTCGATTACAAGCTCCATTAGCATGGTATAAACGCATAGTATGTGTAAATAACATTCTAAATTACTCTTTCTACGTCATTTTACAAAGAAAACACTCATTGTTGTCAAAATCAGCATTAGAGATGCACAGAACCAGAGTATTCGATTATCGGCTGCATTAGCATGGTATAAACGCATATTATGTGGAAATAACATTCTAAATTACGCTTTCTACGTCATTTTACAAAGAAAACACTCATTGTTGCCAAAATCAGCAGTTCAGATGCGCAGAACCAGAGTATTCGATTACCGGCTCCATTAGCATGGTATAAACGCATATTTCGTGTAAGTAACATTCTAAATTACTCTTTCTACGTCATTTTACAAAGAAAACACTCATTGTTGCCAAAATCAACAGTTCAGATGCGCCGAAGCAGGGTATTCGATTAGAAGCTCCATTAGCATGATAAAAATGCGTATTATGTGTATATAACATGGTAAATTACGCTTTCTACGTCATTTTACAAAGAAAACAATCATTGTTGCCAAAATCAGCATTAGAGATGCGCAGAACCAGACTATTCGATTACCGGCTCCATTAGCATGGTATAAACGCATATTATGTGTAAATAACATTCTAAATTACGCTTTCTACGTCATTTTACAAAGAAAACACTCATTGTTGCCAAAATCAGCAGTTCAGATGCGCAGAACCAGAGTATTCGATTACAAGCTCCATTAGCATGATAAAAACGCATATTATGTGTAAATAACATGGTAAATTACGCTTTCTACGTCATTTTACAAAGAAAACAATCATTGTTGCCAAAATTAGCATTAGAGATGCGCAGAACCAGAGTATTCGATTACCGGCTCCATTAGCATGGTACTAACGCATATTATGTGTAAATAACATTCTAAATGACGCTTTCTACGTCATTCTACAAAGAAAACACTCACTTTTGTCAAATCTAGCAGCTCAGATGAGCAGAAACAGGGTATTCGATTACAAGCTCCATTAGCATGGTATAAACGCATAGTATGTGTAAATAACATTGTAAATTACGCTTTCTACGTCATTTTACAAAGAAAACAATCATTTTTGCCAAAATCAGCATTAGAGATGCGCAGAACCAGAGTATTCGATTACCGGCTCCATTAGCATGGTATAAACGCATATTATGTGTAAATAACATTCTAAATTACGCTTTCTACGTCATTCTACAAAGAAAACACTCATTGTTGCCAAAATCAACCGTTCAGATGCGCCGAAGCAGGGTATTCGATTACAAGCTCCATTAGCATGATAAAAATGCGTATTATGTGTATATAACATGGTAAATTACGCTTTCTACGTCATTTTACAAAGAAAACACTCATTGTTGCCAAAATCAGCAGTTCAGATGCGCAGAACCAGAGTATTCGATTACAAGCTCCATTAGCATGGTATAAACGCATAGTATGTGTAAATATCATTGTACATTTCGCTTTCTACGTTATTTTACAAAGAAAACACTCATTTTTGCCAAAATCAGCATTAGAGATGCGCAGAACCAGAGTATTCGATTACCAGCTCCATTAGCATGGTATAAACGCATATTATGTGTAAATAACATTCTAAATTACGCTTTCTACGTCATTCTACAAAGAAAACACTCACTTTTGTCAAAACTAGCAGCTCAGATGAGCAGAAACAGGGTATTCGATTACAAGCTCCATTAGCATGGTATAAACGCATAGTATGTGTAAATAACATTGTAAATTACGCTTTCTACGTCATTCTACAGAGAAAACACTCACTTTTGTCAAAACTAGCAGCTCAGATGAGCAGAAACAGGGTATTCGATTACAAGCTCCATTAGCATGGTATAAACGCATATTTCGTGTAAGTAACATTCTAAATTACTCTTTCTACGTCATTTTACAAAGAAAACACTCATTGTTGCCAAAATCAACAGTTCAGATGCGCCGAAGCAGGGTATTCGATTACAAGCTCCATTAGCATGATAAAAACGCATATTATGTGTAAATAACATGGTAAATTACGCTTTCTACGTCATTTTAAAAAGAAAACAATCATTGTTGCCAAAATCAGCATTAGAGATGCGCAGAACCAGACTATTCGATTACCGGCTCCATTAGCATGGTATAAACGCATATTATGTGTAAATAGCATTCTAAATTACGCTTTCTGCGTCATTCTACAAAGAAAACACTCACTTTTGTCAAAACTAGCAGCTCAGATGAGCAGAAACAGGGTATTCGATTACAAGCTCCATTAGCATGGTATAAACGCATAGTATGAGTAAATAACATTCTAAATTACACTTTCTACGTCATTCTACAAAGAAAACACTCAGTTTTGTCAAAACTAGCAGCTCAGATGAGCAGAAACAGGGTATTCGATTACAAGCTCCATTAGCATGGTATAAACGCATAGTATGTGTAAATAACATTGTACATTACGCTTTCTACGCCATTTTACAAAGAAAACACTCATTGTTGCCAAAATCAGCAGTTCAGATGCGCAGAACCAGAGTATTCGATTACCGGCTCCATTAGCATGGTACAAACGCATATTATGTGTAAATAACATTTTACATTACGCTTTCTACGTCATTTTACAAAGAAAACAATCATTGTTGCCAAAATCAGCATTAGAGATGCGCAGAACCAGACTATTCGATTACCGGCTCCATTAGCATGGTATAAACGCATATTATGTGTAAATAGCATTCTAAATTACGCTTTCTACGTCATTCTACAAAGAAAACAATCATTGTTGCCAAAATCAGCATTAGAGATGCGCACAACCAGAGTATTCGATTATCGGCTGCATTAGCATGGTATAAACGCATATTATGTGGAAATAACATTCTAAATTACGCTTTCTACGTCATTTTACAAAGAAAACACTCATTGTTGCCAAAATCAGCAGTTCAGATGCGCAGAACCAGAGTATTCGATTACCGGCTCCATTAGCATGGTATAAACGCATATTTCGTGTAAGTAACATTCTAAATTACTCTTTCTACGTCATTTTACAAAGAAAACACTCATTGTTGCCAAAATCAACAGTTCAGATGCGCCGAAGCAGGGTATTCGATTACAAGCTCCATTAGCATGATAAAAATGCGTATTATGTGTATATAACATGGTAAATTACGCTTTCTACGTCATTTTACAAAGAAAACAATCATTGTTGCCAAAATCAGCATTAGAGATGCGCAGAACCAGACTATTCGATTACCGGCTCCATTAGCATGGTATAAACGCATATTATGTGTAAATAACATGGTAAATTACGCTTTCTACGTCATTTTACAAAGAAAACAATCATTGTTGCCAAAATCAGCATTAGAGATGCGCACAACCAGACTATTCGATTACCGGCTCCATTAGCATGGTATAAACGCATATTATGTGTAAATAGCATTCTAAATTACGCTTTCTGCGTCATTCTACAAAGAAAACACTCACTTTTGTCAAAACTAGCAGCTCAGATGAGCAGAAACAGGGTATTCGATTACAAGCTCCATTAGCATGGTATAAACGCATAGTATGAGTAAATAACATTCTAAATTACACTTTCTACGTCATTCTACAAAGAAAACACTCAGTTTTGTCAAAACTAGCAGCTCAGATGAGCAGAAACAGGGTATTCGATTACAAGCTCCATTAGCATGGTATAAACGCATAGTATGTGTAAATAACATTGTACATTACGCTTTCTACGCCATTTTACAAAGAAAACACTCATTGTTGCCAAAATCATCAGTTCAGATGCGCAGAACCAGAGTATTCGATTACAAGCTCCATTAGCATGGTATAAACGCATAGTATGTGTAAATATCATTGTACATTTCGCTTTCTACGTTATTTTACAAAGAAAACACTCATTTTTGACAAAATCAGCATTAGAGATGCGCAGAACCAGAGTATTCGATTACCGGCTCCATTAGCATGGTATAAACGCATATTATGTGTAAATAACATTCTAAATTACGCTTTCTACGTCGTTCTACAAAGAAAACACTCACTTTTGTCAAAACTAGCAGCTCAGATGAGCAGAAACAGGGTATTCGATTACAAGCTCCATTAGCATGGTATAAACGCATAGTATGTGTAAATAACATTCCAAATTACGCTTTCTACGTCATTCTACAGAGAAAACACTCACTTTTGTCAAAACTAGCAGCTCAGATGAGCAGAAACAGGGTATTCGATTACAAGCTCCATTAGCATGGTATAAACGCATATTTCGTGTAAGTAACATTCTAAATTACTCTTTCTACGTCATTTTACAAAGAAAACACTCATTGTTGCCAAAATCAACAGTTCAGATGCGCCGAAGCAGGGTATTCGATTACAAGCTCCATTAGCATGATAAAAACGCATATTATGTGTAAATAACATGGTAAATTACGCTTTCTACGTCATTTTAAAAAGAAAACAATCATTGTTGCCAAAATCAGCATTAGAGATGCGCAGAACCAGACTATTCGATTACCGGCTCCATTAGCATGGTATAAACGCATATTATGTGTAAATAGCATTCTAAATTACGCTTTCTGCGTCATTCTACAAAGAAAACACTCACTTTTGTCAAAACTAGCAGCTCAGATGAGCAGAAACAGGGTATTCGATTACAAGCTCCATTAGCATGGTATAAACGCATAGTATGAGTAAATAACATTCTAAATTACACTTTCTACGTCATTCTACAAAGAAAACACTCAGTTTTGTCAAAACTAGCAGCTCAGATGAGCAGAAACAGGGTATTCGATTACAAGCTCCATTAGCATGGTATAAACGCATAGTATGTGTAAATAACATTGTACATTACGCTTTCTACGCCATTTTACAAAGAAAACACTCATTGTTGCCAAAATCAGCAGTTCAGATGCGCAGAACCAGAGTATTCGATTACCGGCTCCATTAGCATGGTACAAACGCATATTATGTGTAAATAACATTTTACATTACGCTTTCTACGTCATTTTACAAAGAAAACAATCATTGTTGCCAAAATCAGCATTAGAGATGCGCAGAACCAGACTATTCGATTACCGGCTCCATTAGCATGGTATAAACGCATATTATGTGTAAATAGCATTCTAAATTACGCTTTCTACGTCATTCTACAAAGAAAACAATCATTGTTGCCAAAATCAGCATTAGAGATGCGCACCACCAGAGTATTCGATTATCGGCTGCATTAGCATGGTATAAACGCATATTATGTGGAAATAACATTCTAAATTACGCTTTCTACGTCATTTTACAAAGAAAACACTCATTGTTGCCAAAATCAGCAGTTCAGATGCGCAGAACCAGAGTATTCGATTACCGGCTCCATTAGCATGGTATAAACGCATATTTCGTGTAAGTAACATTCTAAATTACTCTTTCTACGTCATTTTACAAAGAAAACACTCATTGTTGCCAAAATCAACAGTTCAGATGCGCCGAAGCAGGGTATTCGATTACTGGCTCCATTAGCATGGTACAAACGCATATTATGTGTAAATAACATGGTAAATTACGCTTTCTACGTCATTTTACAAAGAAAACAATCATTGTTGTCAAAATCAGCATTAGAGATGCGCAGAACCAGACTATTCGATTACCGGCTCCATTAGCATGGTATAAACGCATATTATGTGTAAATAGCATTCTAAATTACGCTTTCTACGTCATTCTACAAAGAAAACACTCACTTTTGTCAAATCTAGCAGCTCAGATGAGCAGAAACAGGGTATTCGATTACAAGCTCCATTAGCATGGTATAAACGCATAGTATGTGTAAATAACATTGTACATTACGCTTTCTACGCCATTTTACAAAGAAAACACTCATTGTTGCCAAAATAAGCAGTTCAGATGCGCAGAACCAGAGTATTCGATTACCGGCTCCATTAGCATGGTACAAACGCATATTATGTGTAAATAACATGGTAAATTACGCTTTCTACGTCATTTTACAAAGAAAACAATCATTGTTGCCAAAATCAGCATTAGAGATGCGCAGAACCAGACTATTCGATTACCGGCTCCATTAGCATGGTATAAACGCATATTATGTGTAAATAACATGGTAAATTACGCTTTCTACGTCATTTTACAAAGAAAACAATCATTGTTGCCAAAATCAGCATTAGAGATGCGCAGAACCAGACTATTCGATTACCGGCTCCATTAGCATGGTATAAACGCATATTATGTGTAAATAGCATTCTAAATTACGCTTTCTACGTCATTCTACAAAGAAAACACTCACTTTTGTCAAATCTAGCAGCTCAGATGAGCAGAAACAGGGTATTCGATTACAAGCTCCATTAGCATGGTATAAACGCATAGTATGTGTAAATAACATTGTACATTACGCTTTCTACGTCATTCTACAAAGAAAACACTCACTTTTGTCAAAACTAGCAGCTCAGATGAGCAGAAACAGGGTATTGGATTACAAGCTCCATTAGCATGGTATAAACGCATATTACGTGTAAATAACATGGTAAATTACGCTTTCTACGTCATTTTACAAAGAAAACAATCATGGTTGCCAAAATCAGCAGTTCAGAAGCGCAGAAACAGGGTATTCGATTACAAGCTCCACTAGCATGCTATAAACACATATTTCGTGTAAGTAACATTCTAAATTACTCTTTCTACGTCATTTTACAAAGAAAACACTCATTGTTGCCAAAATCAACAGTTCAGATGCGCCGAAGCAGGGTATTCGATTACAAGCTCCATTAGCATGATAAAAATGCGTATTATGTGTATATAACATTCTAAATTACGCTTTCTACGTCATTCTACAAAGAAAACACTCACTTTTGTCAAAACTAGCAGCTCAGATGAGCAGAAACAGGGTATTCGATTACAAGCTCCATTAGCATGGTAAAAACGCATAGTATGTGTAAATAACATTCTAAATTACTCTTTCTACGTCATTTTACAAAGAAAACACTCATTGTTGCCAAAATCAGCATTAGAGATGCGCACAACCAGACTATTCGATTACCGGCTCCATTAGCATGGTATAAACGCATAGTATGTGTAAATAACATTCTAAATTACTCTTTCTACGTCATTTTACAAAGAAAACACTCATTGTTGCCAAAATCAACAGTTCAGATGCGCCGAAGCAGGGTATTCGATTACAAGCTCCATTAGCATGATAAAAATGCGTATTATGTGTATATAAAATGGTAAATTACGCTTTCTACGTCATTTTACAAAGAAAACAATCATTGTTGCCAAAATCAGCATTAGAGATGCGCAGAACCAGACTATTCGATTACCGGCTCCATTAGCATGGTATAAACGCATATTATGTGTAAATAGCATTCTAAATTACGCTTTCTACGTCATTCTACAAAGAAAACACTCACTTTTGTCAAATCTAGCAGCTCAGATGAGCAGAAACAGGGTATTCGATTACAAGCTCCATTAGCATGGTATAAATGCATAGTATGTGTAAATAACATTGTACATTACGCTTTCTACGTCATTCTACAAAGAAAACACTCACTTTTGTCAAAACTAGCAGCTCAGATGAGCAGAAACAGGGTATTGGATTACAAGCTCCATTAGCATGGTATAAACGCATATTACGTGTAAATAACATGGTAAATTACGCTTTCTACGTCATTTTACAAAGAAAACAATCATGGTTGCCAAAATCAGCAGTTCAGAAGCGCAGAAACAGGGTATTCGATTACAAGCTCCACTAGCATGCTATAAACACATATTTCGTGTAAGTAACATTCTAAATTACTCTTTCTACGTCATTTTACAAAGAAAACACTCATTGTTGCCAAAATCAACAGTTCAGATGCGCCGAAGCAGGGTATTCGATTACAAGCTCCATTAGCATGATAAAAATGCGTATTATGTGTATATAACATTCTAAATTACGCTTTCTACGTCATTCTACAAAGAAAACACTCACTTTTGTCAAAACTAGCAGCTCAGATGAGCAGAAACAGGGTATTCGATTACAAGCTCCATTAGCATGGTATAAACGCATAGTATGAGTAAATAACATTCTAAATTACACTTTCTACGTCATTCTACAAAGAAAACACTCAGTTTTGTCAAAACTAGCAGCTCAGATGAGCAGAAACAGGGTATTCGATTACAAGCTCCATTAGCATGGTATAAACGCATAGTATGTGTAAATAACATTGTACATTACGCTTTCTACGCCATTTTACAAAGAAAACACTCATTGTTGCCAAAATCAGCAGTTCAGATGCGCAGAACCAGAGTATTCGATTACCGGCTCCATTAGCATGGTACAAACGCATATTATGTGTAAATAACATGGTAAATTACGCTTTCTACGTCATTTTACAAAGAAAACAATCATTGTTGCCAAAATCAGCATTAGAGATGCGCAGAACCAGACTATTCGATTACCGGCTCCATTAGCATGGTATAAACGCATATTATGTGTAAATAGCATTCTAAATTACGCTTTCTACGTCATTCTACAAAGAAAACAATCATTGTTGCCAAAATCAGCATTAGAGATGCGCACAACCAGAGTATTCGATTATCGGCTGCATTAGCATGGTATAAACGCATATTATGTGGAAATAACATTCTAAATTACGCTTTCTACGTCATTTTACAAAGAAAACACTCATTGTTGCCAAAATCAGCAGTTCAGATGCGCAGAACCAGAGTATTCGATTACCGGCTCCATTAGCATGGTATAAACGCATATTTCGTGTAAGTAACATTCTAAATTACTCTTTCTACGTCATTTTACAAAGAAAACACTCATTGTTGCCAAAATCAACAGTTCAGATGCGCCGAAGCAGGGTATTCGATTACAAGCTCCATTAGCATGGTATAAACGCATATTATGTGGAAATAACATTCTAAATTACGCTTTCTACGTCATTTTACAAAGAAAACACTCATTGTTGTCAAAATCAGCATTAGAGATGCGCAGAACCAGACTATTCGATTACCGGCTCCATTAGCATGGTATAAACGCATATTATGTGTAAATAGCATTCTAAATTACGCTTTCTACGTCATTCTACAAAGAAAACACTCACTTTTGTCAAATCTAGCAGCTCAGATGAGCAGAAACAGGGTATTCGATTACAAGCTCCATTAGCATGGTATAAACGCATAGTATGTGTAAATAACATTGTACATTACGCTTTCTACGCCATTTTACAAAGAAAACACTCATTGTTGCCAAAATAAGCAGTTCAGATGCGCAGAACCAGAGTATTCGATTACCGGCTCCATTAGCATGGTACAAACGCATATTATGTGTAAATAACATGGTAAATTACGCTTTCTACGTCATTTTACAAAGAAAACAATCATTGTTGCCAAAATCAGCATTAGAGATGCGCAGAACCAGACTATTCGATTACCGGCTCCATTAGCATGGTATAAACGCATATTATGTGTAAATAGCATTCTAAATTACGCTTTCTACGTCATTCTACAAAGAAAACACTCACTTTTGTCAAAACTAGCAGCTCCGATGAGCAGAAACAGGGTATTGGATTACAAGCTCCATTAGCATGGTATAAACGCATATTACGTGTAAATAACATGGTAAATTACGCTTTCTACGTCATTTTACAAAGAAAACAATCATGGTTGCCAAAATCAGCAGTTCAGAAGCGCAGAAACAGGGTATTCGATTACAAGCTCCACTAGCATGCTATAAACACATATTTCGTGTAAGTAACATTCTAAATTACTCTTTCTACGTCATTTTACAAAGAAAACACTCATTGTTGCCAAAATCAACAGTTCAGATGCGCCGAAGCAGGGTATTCGATTACAAGCTCCATTAGCATGATAAAAATGCGTATTATGTGTATATAACATTCTAAATTACGCTTTCTACGTCATTCTACAAAGAAAACACTCACTTTTGTCAAAACTAGCAGCTCAGATGAGCAGAAACAGGGTATTGGATTACAAGCTCCATTAGCATGGTATAAACGCATATTATGTGTAAATAACATGGTAAATTACGCTTTCTACGTCATTTTACAAAGAAAACACTCACTTTTGTCAAAACTAGCAGCTCAGATGAGCAGAAACAGGGTATTCGATTACCGGCTCCATTAGCATGGTATAAACGCATATTATGTGTAAATAACGTTCTAAATTACGCTTTCTACGTCATTCTACAAAGAAAACACTCACTTTTGTCAAAACTAGCGGCTCAGATGAGCAGAAACAGGGTATTCGATTACAAGCTCCATTAGCATGGTATAAACGCATAGTATGTGTAAATAACATTCTAAATTACGCTTTCTACGTCATTCTACAAAGAAAACACTCACTTTTGTCAAAACTAGCAGCTCAGATGAGCAGAAACAGGGTATTCGATTACAAGCTCCATTAGCATGGTATAAACGCATAGTATGTGTAAATAACATTCTAAATTACTCTTTCTACGTCATTTTACAAAGAAAACACTCATTGTTGCCAAAATCAGCATTAGAGATGCGCAGAACCAGAGTATTCGATTATCGGCTGCATTAGCATGGTATAAACGCATATTATGTGGAAATAACATTCTAAATTACGCTTTCTACGTCATTTTGCAAAGAGAACACTCATTGTTGCCAAAATCAGCAGTTCAGAAGCGCAGAACCAGAGTATTCGATTACCGGCTCCATTAGCATGGTATAAACGCATATTTCGTGTAAGTAACATTCTAAATTACTCTTTCTACGTCATTTTACAAAGAAAACACTCATTGTTGCCAAAATCAACAGTTCAGATGCGCCGAAGCAGGGTATTCGATTACAAGCTCCATTAGCATGGTATAAACGCATATTATGTGTAAATAGCATTCTAAATTACGCTTTCTACGTCATTCTACAAAGAAAACACTCACTTTTGTCAAATCTAGCAGCTCAGATGAGCAGAAACAGGGTATTCGATTACAAGCTCCATTAGCATGGTATAAACGCATATTATGTGTAAATAACATTCTAAATTACGCTTTCTACGTCATTCTACAAAGAAAACACTCACTTTTGTCAAAACTAGCAGCTCAGATGAGCAGAAACAGGGTATTCGATTACCGGATCCATTAGCATGGTATAAACGCATATTTCGTGTAAGTAACATTCTAAATTACTCTTTCTACGTCATTTTACAAAGAAAACACTCATTGTTGCCAAAATCAACAGTTCAGATGCGCCGAAGCAGGGTATTCGATTACAAGCTCGATTAGCATGATAAAAATGCGTATTATGTGTATATAACATGGTAAATTACGCTTTCTACGTCACTTTACAAAGAAAACAATCATTGTTGCCAAAATCAGCATTAGAGATGCGCAGAACCAGACTATTCGATTACCGGCTCCATTAGCATGGTATAAACGCATATTATGTGTAAATAACATTCTAAATTACGCTTTCTACGTCATTCTACAAAGAAAACACTCACTTTTGTCAAAACTAGCAGCTCAGATGAGCAGAAACAGGGTATTCGATTACAAGCTCCATTAGCATGGTATAAACGCATAGTATGTGTAAATAACATTCTAAATTACGCTTTCTACGTCATTCTACAAAGAAAACACTCACTTTTGTCAAAACTAGCAGCTCAGATGAGCAGAAACAGGGTATTCGATTACAAGCTCCATTAGCATGGTATAAACGCATAGTATGTGTAAATAACATTGTACATTACGCTTTCTACGCCATTTTACAAAGAAAACACTCACTTTTGTCAAAACTAGCAGCTCAGATGAGCAGAAACAGGGTATTCGATTACAAGCTCCATTAGCATGGTACAAACGCATATTATGTGTAAATAACATTCTAAATTACTCTTTCTACGTCATTTTACAAAGAAAACACTCATTGTTGTCAAAATCAGCATTAGAGATGCGCAGAACCAGAGTATTCGATTATCGGCTGCATTAGCATGGTATAAACGCATATTATGTGGAAATAACATTCTAAATTACGCTTTCTACGTCATTTTACAAAGAAAACACTCATTGTTGCCAAAATCAGCAGTTCAGATGCGCAGAACCAGAGTATTCGATTACCGGCTCCATTAGCATGGTATAAACGCATATTTCGTGTAAGTAACATTCTAAATTACTCTTTCTACGTCATTTTACAAAGAAAACACTCATTGTTGCCAAAATCAACAGTTCAGATGCGCCGAAGAAGGGTATTCGATTACTGGCTCCATTAGCATGGTACATTCTAAATTACGCTTTCTACGTCATTCTACAAAGAAAACACTCACTTTTGTCAAAACTAGCAGCTCAGATGAGCAGAAACAGGGTATTCGATTACAAGCTCCATTAGCATGGTATAAACGCATAGTATGAGTAAATAACATTCTAAATTACACTTTCTACGTCATTCTACAAAGAAAACACTCAGTTTTGTCAAAACTAGCAGCTCAGATGAGCAGAAACAGGGTATTCGATTACAAGCTCCATTAGCATGGTATAAACGCATAGTATGTGTAAATAACATTGTACATTACGCTTTCTACGCCATTTTACAAAGAAAACACTCATTGTTGCCAAAATCAGCAGTTCAGATGCGCAGAACCAGAGTATTCGATTACCGGCTCCATTAGCATGGTACAAACGCATATTATGTGTAAATAACATGGTAAATTACGCTTTCTACGTCATTTTACAAAGAAAACAATCATTGTTGCCAAAATCAGCATTAGAGATGCGCAGAACCAGACTATTCGATTACCGGCTCCATTAGCATGGTATAAACGCATATTATGTGTAAATAGCATTCTAAATTACGCTTTCTACGTCATTCTACAAAGAAAACAATCATTGTTGCCAAAATCAGCATTAGAGATGCGCACAACCAGAGTATTCGATTATCGGCTGCATTAGCATGGTATAAACGCATATTATGTGGAAATAACATTCTAAATTACGCTTTCTACGTCATTTTACAAAGAAAACACTCATTGTTGCCAAAATCAGCAGTTCAGATGCGCAGAACCAGAGTATTCGATTACCGGCTCCATTAGCATGGTATAAACGCATATTTCGTGTAAGTAACATTCTAAATTACTCTTTCTACGTCATTTTACAAAGAAAACACTCATTGTTGCCAAAATCAACAGTTCAGATGCGCCGAAGCAGGGTATTCGATTACTGGCTCCATTAGCATGGTATAAACGCATATTATGTGGAAATAACATTCTAAATTACGCTTTCTACGTCATTTTACAAAGAAAACACTCATTGTTGTCAAAATCAGCATTAGAGATGCGCAGAACCAGACTATTCGATTACCGGCTCCATTAGCATGGTATAAACGCATATTATGTGTAAATAGCATTCTAAATTACGCTTTCTACGTCATTCTACAAAGAAAACACTCACTTTTGTCAAATCTAGCAGCTCAGATGAGCAGAAACAGGGTATTCGATTACAAGCTCCATTAGCATGGTATAAACGCATAGTATGTGTAAATAACATTGTACATTACGCTTTCTACGCCATTTTACAAAGAAAACACTCATTGTTGCCAAAATAAGCAGTTCAGATGCGCAGAACCAGAGTATTCGATTACCGGCTCCATTAGCATGGTACAAACGCATATTATGTGTAAATAACATGGTAAATTACGCTTTCTACGTCATTTTACAAAGAAAACAATCATTGTTGCCAAAATCAGCATTAGAGATGCGCAGAACCAGACTATTCGATTACCGGCTCCATTAGCATGGTATAAACGCATATTATGTGTAAATAGCATTCTAAATTACGCTTTCTACGTCATTCTACAAAGAAAACACTCACTTTTGTCAAAACTAGCAGCTCCGATGAGCAGAAACAGGGTATTGGATTACAAGCTCCATTAGCATGGTATAAACGCATATTACGTGTAAATAACATGGTAAATTACGCTTTCTACGTCATTTTACAAAGAAAACAATCATGGTTGCCAAAATCAGCAGTTCAGAAGCGCAGAAACAGGGTATTCGATTACAAGCTCCACTAGCATGCTATAAACACATATTTCGTGTAAGTAACATTCTAAATTACTCTTTCTACGTCATTTTACAAAGAAAACACTCATTGTTGCCAAAATCAACAGTTCAGATGCGCCGAAGCAGGGTATTCGATTACAAGCTCCATTAGCATGATAAAAATGCGTATTATGTGTATATAACATTCTAAATTACGCTTTCTACGTCATTCTACAAAGAAAACACTCACTTTTGTCAAAACTAGCAGCTCAGATGAGCAGAAACAGGGTATTGGATTACAAGCTCCATTAGCATGGTATAAACGCATATTATGTGTAAATAACATGGTAAATTACGCTTTCTACGTCATTTTACAAAGAAAACACTCACTTTTGTCAAAACTAGCAGCTCAGATGAGCAGAAACAGGGTATTCGATTACCGGCTCCATTAGCATGGTATAAACGCATATTATGTGTAAATAACGTTCTAAATTACGCTTTCTACGTCATTCTACAAAGAAAACACTCACTTTTGTCAAAACTAGCGGCTCAGATGAGCAGAAACAGGGTATTCGATTACAAGCTCCATTAGCATGGTATAAACGCATAGTATGTGTAAATAACATTCTAAATTACGCTTTCTACGTCATTCTACAAAGAAAACACTCACTTTTGTCAAAACTAGCAGCTCAGATGAGCAGAAACAGGGTATTCGATTACAAGCTCCATTAGCATGGTATAAACGCATAGTATGTGTAAATAACATTCTAAATTACTCTTTCTACGTCATTTTACAAAGAAAACACTCATTGTTGCCAAAATCAGCATTAGAGATGCGCAGAACCAGAGTATTCGATTATCGGCTGCATTAGCATGGTATAAACGCATATTATGTGGAAATAACATTCTAAATTACGCTTTCTACGTCATTTTGCAAAGAGAACACTCATTGTTGCCAAAATCAGCAGTTCAGAAGCGCAGAACCAGAGTATTCGATTACCGGCTCCATTAGCATGGTATAAACGCATATTTCGTGTAAGTAACATTCTAAATTACTCTTTCTACGTCATTTTACAAAGAAAACACTCATTGTTGCCAAAATCAACAGTTCAGATGCGCCGAAGCAGGGTATTCGATTACAAGCTCCATTAGCATGGTATAAACGCATATTATGTGTAAATAGCATTCTAAATTACGCTTTCTACGTCATTCTACAAAGAAAACACTCACTTTTGTCAAATCTAGCAGCTCAGATGAGCAGAAACAGGGTATTCGATTACAAGCTCCATTAGCATGGTATAAACGCATATTATGTGTAAATAACATTCTAAATTACGCTTTCTACGTCATTCTACAAAGAAAACACTCACTTTTGTCAAAACTAGCAGCTCAGATGCGCCGAAGCAGGGTATTCGATTACAAGCTCCATTAGCATGATAAAAATGCGTATTATGTGTATATAACATGGTAAATTACGCTTTCTACGTCACTTTACAAAGAAAACAATCATTGTTGCCAAAATCAGCATTAGAGATGCGCAGAACCAGACTATTCGATTACCGGCTCCATTAGCATGGTATAAACGCATATTATGTGTAAATAACATTCTAAATTACGCTTTCTACGTCATTCTACAAAGAAAACACTCACTTTTGTCAAAACTAGCAGCTCAGATGAGCAGAAACAGGGTATTCGATTACAAGCTCCATTAGCATGGTATAAACGCATAGTATGTGTAAATAACATTCTAAATTACGCTTTCTACGTCATTCTACAAAGAAAACACTCACTTTTGTCAAAACTAGCAGCTCAGATGAGCAGAAACAGGGTATTCGATTACAAGCTCCATTAGCATGGTATAAACGCATAGTATGTGTAAATAACATTGTACATTACGCTTTCTACGCCATTTTACAAAGAAAACACTCACTTTTGTCAAAACTAGCAGCTCAGATGAGCAGAAACAGGGTATTCGATTACAAGCTCCATTAGCATGGTACAAACGCATATTATGTGTAAATAACATTCTAAATTACTCTTTCTACGTCATTTTACAAAGAAAACACTCATTGTTGTCAAAATCAGCATTAGAGATGCGCAGAACCAGAGTATTCGATTATCGGCTGCATTAGCATGGTATAAACGCATATTATGTGGAAATAACATTCTAAATTACGCTTTCTACGTCATTTTACAAAGAAAACACTCATTGTTGCCAAAATCAGCAGTTCAGATGCGCAGAACCAGAGTATTCGATTACCGGCTCCATTAGCATGGTATAAACGCATATTTCGTGTAAGTAACATTCTAAATTACTCTTTCTACGTCATTTTACAAAGAAAACACTCATTGTTGCCAAAATCAACAGTTCAGATGCGCCGAAGAAGGGTATTCGATTACTGGCTCCATTAGCATGGTACAAACGCATATTATGTGTAAATAACATGGTAAATTACGCTTTCTACGTCATTTTACAAAGAAAACAATCATTGTTGTCAAAATCAGCATTAGAGATGCGCAGAACCAGACTATTCGATTACCGGCTCCATTAGCATGGTATAAACGCATATTATGTGTAAATATCATTCTAAATTACGCTTTCTACGTCATTCTACAAAGAAAACACTCACTTTTGTCAAATCTAGCAGCTCAGATGAGCAGAAACAGGGTATTCGATTACAAGCTCCATTAGCATGGTATAAACGCATAGTATGTGTAAATAACATTGTACATTACGCTTTCTACGCCATTTTACAAAGAAAACACTCATTGTTGCCAAAATCAGCAGTTCAGATGCGGAGAACCAGACTATTCGATTACCGGCTCCATTAGCATGGTATAAACGCATATTATGTGTAAATAGCATTCTAAATTACGCTTTCTACGTCATTCTACAAAGAAAACACTCACTTTTGTCAAAACTAGCAGCTCAGATGAGCAGAAACAGGGTATTGGATTACAAGCTCCATTAGCATGGTATAAACGCATATTACGTGTAAATAACATGGTAAATTACGCTTTCTACGTCATTTTACAAAGAAAACAATCATGGTTGCCAAAATCAGCAGTTCAGAAGCGCAGAAACAGGGTATTCGATTACAAGCTCCACTAGCATGCTATAAACACATATTTCGTGTAAGTAACATTCTAAATTACTCTTTCTACGTCATTTTACAAAGAAAACACTCACTTTTGTCAAAACTAGCAGCTTAGATGAGCAGAAACAGGGTATTGGATTACAAGCTCCATTAGCATGATAAAAATGCGTATTATGTGTATATAACATTCTAAATTACGCTTTCTACGTCATTCTACAAAGAAAACACTCACTTTTGTCAAAACTAGCAGCTTAGATGAGCAGAAACAGGGTATTGGATTACAAGCTCCATTAGCATGGTATAAACGCATAGTATGTGTAAATAGCATGGTAAATTACGCTTTCTACGTCATTTTACAAAGAAAACAATCATTGTTGTCAAAATCAGCATTAGAGATGCGCAGAACCAGACTATTCGATTACCGGCTCCATTAGCATGGTATAAACGCATATTATGTGTAAATAGCATTCTAAATTACGCTTTCTACGTCATTCTACAAAGAAAACACTCACTTTTGTCAAATCTAGCAGCTCAGATGAGCAGAAACAGGGTATTCGATTACAAGCTCCATTAGCATGGTATAAACGCATAGTATGTGTAAATAACATTGTACATTACGCTTTCTACGCCATTTTACAAAGAAAACACTCATTGTTGCCAAAATCAGCAGTTCAGATGCGCAGAACCAGAGTATTCGATTACCGGCTCCATTAGCATGGTACAAACGCATATTATGTGTAAATAACATGGTAAATTACGCTTTCTACGTCATTTTACAAAGAAATCAATCATTGTTGCCAAAATCAGCATTAGAGATGCGCAGAACCAGACTATTCGATTACCGGCTCCATTAGCATGGTATAAACGCATATTATGTGTAAATAGCATTCTAAATTACGCTTTCTACGTCATTCTACAAAGAAAACACTCACTTTTGTCAAATCTAGCAGCTCAGATGAGCAGAAACAGGGTATTCGATTATCGGCTGCATTAGCATGGTATAAACGCATATTATGTGGAAATAACATTCTAAATTACGCTTTCTACGTCATTTTACAAAGAAAACACTCATTGTTGCCAAAATCAGCAGTTCAGATGCGCAGAACCAGAGTATTCGATT
>CAJUYD010000055.1:37947-55836 GCA_910591665.1 Ectemnius continuus
TATACATATAATACGCATATTCCATCATGCTAATGAGCATGTAATCGAATACCCTGTCTCTGCGCATCTGAACCTCTGATTTTGACAAAAATGAGTGTTTTCTTTGTAAAATGACGTAGAAAGCGTAATTTACCATGTTATATACATATAATACGCATTTCTATCATGATAATGGAGCTTGTAATCGAATACCCTGTTTCTGCTCATCTGAGCTGCTAGTTTTGACAAAAGTGAGTGTTTTCTTTGTAAAATGACGTAGGAAGAGTAATTTAGAATGTTATTTACACATACTATGCGTTTATACCATGCTAATAGAGCTTGTAATCGAATACCCTGTTTCTGCTCATCTGAGCTGCTAGTTTTGACAAAAGTGAGTGTTTTCTTTGTAAAATGACGTAGGAAGAGTAATTTAGAATGTTATTTACACATACTATGCGTTTATACCATGCTAATGGAGCTTGTAATCGAATACCCTGTTTCTGCTCATCTGAGCTGCTAGTTTTGACAAAAGTGAGTGTTTTCTTTGTAGAATGACGTAGAAAGCGTAATTTAGAATGTTATTTACACATACTATGCGTTTATACCATGCTAATGGAGCTTGTAATCGAATACCCTGTTTCTGCTCATCTGAGCTGCTAGTTTTGACAAAAGTGAGTGTTTTCTTTGTAGAATGACGTAGAAAGCGTAATTTACCATGTTATACACACATAATACGCATTTTCTATCATGCTAATGGAGCTTGTAATCGAATACTCTGGTTCTGCGCATCTAAACCTCTGATTTTGGCAAAAATGAGTGTTTTCTTTGTAAAATGACGTAGAAAGCGTAATTTACCATGTTATATACATATAATACGCATATTCCATCATGCTAATGGAGCATGCAATCGAATACCCTGTCTCTGCCAATCTGAACCTCTGATTTTGACAAAAATGAGTGTTTTCTTTGTAAAATGACGTAGAAAGCGTAATTTACCATGTTATATACATATAATACGCATTTTCTATCATGATAATGGAGCTTGTAATCGAATACCCTGTTTCTGCTCATCTGAGCTGCTAGTTTTGACAAAAGTGAGTGTTTTCTTTGTAGAATGACGTAGAAAGCGTAATTTAGAATGTATTTAGACATACTATGCGTTTATACCATGCTAATGGAGCTTGTAATCGAATACCCTGTTTCTGCTCATCTGAGCTGCTAGTTTTGACAAAAGTGAGTGTTTTCTGTGTAAAATGACGTAGAAAGAGTAATTTAGAATGTTATTTACACATACTATGCGTTATACCATGCTAATGGAGCTTGTAATCGAATACCCTGTTTCTGCTCATCTGAGCTGCTAGTTTTGACAAAAGTGAGTGTTTTCTTTGTAAAATGACGTAGAAAGCGTAATTTTCGAATGTTATTTACACATACTATGCGTTTATACCATGCTAATGGAGCTTGTAATCGAATACCCTGTTTCTGCTCATCTGAGCTGCTAGTTTTGACAAAAGTGAGTGTTTTCTTTGTAGAATGACGTAGAAAGCGTAATTTAGAATGTTATTTACACATACTATGCGTTTATACCATGCTAATGGAGCTTGTAATCGAATACCCTGTTTCTGCTCATCTGAGCTGCTAGTTTTGACAAAAGTGAGTGTTTTCTTTGTAGAATGACGTAGAAAGCGTAATTTACCATGTATACACACATAATACGCATTTTCTATCATGCTAATGGAGCTTGTAATCGAATACTCTGGTTCTGCGCATCTAAACCTCTGATTTTGGCAAAAATGAGTGTTTTCTTTGTAAAATGACGTAGAAAGCGTAATTTACCATGTTATATACATATAATACGCATATTCCATCATGCTAATGGAGCATGCAATCGAATACCCTGTCTCTGCCAATCTGAACCTCTGATTTTGACAAAAATGAGTGTTTTCTTTGTAAAATGACGTAGAAAGCGTAATTTACCATGTTATATACATATAATACGCATTTTCTATCATGATAATGGAGCTTGTAATCGAATACCCTGTTTCTGCTCATCTGAGCTGCTAGTTTTGACAAAAGCGAGTGTTTTCTTTGTAAAATGACGTCGAAAGCGTAATTTAGAATGTTATTTACACATAATATGCGTTTATACCATGCTAATGGAGCCGGTAATCGAATACTCTGGTTCTGCGCATCTAAACCTCTGATTTTGGCAAAATGAGTGTTTTCTTTTTAAAATGACGTAGAAAGCGTAATTTACCATGTTATATACATATAATACGCATTTTCTATCATGCTAATGGGGCTTGTAATCGAATACCCTGTTTCTGCTCATCTGAGCTGCTAGTTTTTCCAAAAGTGAGTGTTTTCTTTGTAGAATGACGTAGAAAGCGTAATTTACCATGTTATACACACATAATACGCATTTTCTATCATGCTAATGGAGCTTGTAATCGAATACCCTGTTTCTGCTCATCTGAGCTGCTAGTTTTGACAAAAGTGAGTGTTTTCTTTGTAGAATGACGTAGAAAGCGTAATTTAAAATGTTATTTACACATAATATGCGTTTATACCATGCTAATGGAGCCGGTAATCGAATACTCTGGTTCTGCGCATCTAAACCTCTGATTTTGGCAAAAATGAGTGTTTTCTTTTTAAAATGACGTAGAAAGCGTAATTTACCATGTTATATACATATAATACGCATATTCCATCATGCTAATGGAGCATGTAATCGAATACCCTGTCTCTGCGCATCTGAACCTCTGATTTTGACAAAAATGAGTGTTTTCTTTGTAAAATGACGTAGAAAGCGTAATTTACCATGTTATATACATATAATACGCATTTTCTATCATGATAATGGAGCTTGTAATCGAATACCCTGTTTCTGCTCATCTGAGCTGCTAGTTTTGACAAAAGTGAGTGTTTTCTTTGTAGAATGACGTAGAAAGCGTAATTTAGAATGTTATTTAGACATACTATGCGTTTATACCATGCTAATGGAGCTTGTAATCGAATACCCTGTTTCTGCTCATCTGAGCTGCTAGTTTTGACAAAAGTGAGTGTTTTCTTTGTAAAATGACGTAGAAAGAGTAATTTAGAATGTTATTTACACATACTATGCGTTTATACCATGCTAATGGAGCTTGTAATCGAATACCCTGTTTCTGCTCATCTGAGCTGCTAGTTTTGACAAAAGTGAGTGTTTTCTTTGTAGAATGACGTAGAAAGCGTAATTTAGAATGTTATTTAGACATACTATGCGTTTATACCATGCTAATGGAGCTTGTAATCGAATACCCTGTTTCTGCTCATCTGAGCTGCTAGTTTTGACAAAAGTGAGTGTTTTCTTTGTAAAATGACGTAGAAAGAGTAATTTAGAATGTTATTTACACATACTATGCGTTTATACCATGCTAATGGAGCTTGTAATCGAATACCCTGTTTCTGCTCATCTGAGCTGCTAGTTTTGACAAAAGTGAGTGTTTTCTTTGTAGAATGACGTAGACAGCGTAATTTAGAATGTTATTTACACATAATATGCGTTTATACCATGCTAATGGAGCTTGTAATCGAATACCCTGTTTCTGCTCATCTGAGCTGCTAGTTTTGACAAAAGTGAGTGTTTTCTTTGTAGAATGACGTAGAAAGCGTAATTTACCATGTTATACACACATAATACGCATTTTCTATCATGCTAATGGAGCTTGTAATCGAATACTCTGGTTCTGCGCATCTAAACCTCTGATTTTGGCAAAAATGAGTGTTTTCTTTGTAAAATGACGTAGAAAGCGTAATTTACCATGTTATATACATATAATACGCATATTCCATCATGCTAATGGAGCATGTAATCGAATACCCTGTCTCTGCTCATCTGAACCTCTGATTTTGACAAAAATGAGTGTTTTCTTTGTAAAATGACGTAGAAAGCGTAATTTACCATGTTATATACATATAATACGCATATTCCATCATGCTAATGGAGCTTGTAATCGAATACCCTGTTTCTGCTCATCTGAGCTGCTAGTTTTGACAAAAGTGAGTGTTTTCTTTGTAGAATGACGTAGAAAGCGTAATTTAGAATGTTATTTACACATAATATGCGTTTATACCATGCTAATGGAGCCGGTAATCGAATACTCTGGTTCTGCGCATCTAAACCTCTGATTTTGGCAAAAATGAGTGTTTTCTTTTTAAAATGACGTAGAAAGCGTAATTTACCATGTTATATACATATAATACGCATATTCCATCATGCTAATGGTGCATGTAATCGAATACCCTGTCTCTGCGCATCTGAACCTCTGATTTTGACAAAAATGAGTGTTTTCTTTGTAAAATGACGTAGAAAGCGTAATTTACCATGTTATATACATATAATACGCATTTTCTATCATGATAATGGAGCTTGTAATCGAATACCCTGTTTCTGCTCATCTGAGCTGCTAGTTTTGACAAAAGTGAGCGTTTTCTTTGTAGAATGACGTAGAAAGCGTAATTTAGAATGTTATTTAGACATACTATGCGTTTATACCATGCTAATGGAGCTTGTAATCGAATACCCTGTTTCTGCTCATCTGAGCTGCTAGTTTTGACAAAAGTGAGTGTTTTCTTTGTAAAATGACGTAGAAAGAGTAATTTAGAATGTTATTTACACATACTATGCGTTTATACCATGCTAATGGAGCTTGTAATCGAATACCCTGTTTCTGCTCATCTGAGCTGCTAGTTTTGACAAAAGTGAGTGTTTTCTTTGTAGAATGACGTAGAAAGCGTAATTTAGAATGTTATTTAGACATACTATGCGTTTATACCATGCTAATGGAGCTTGTAATCGAATACCCTGTTTCTGCTCATCTGAGCTGCTAGTTTTGACAAAAGTGAGTGTTTTCTGTGTAAAATGACGTAGAAAGAGTAATTTAGAATGTTATTTACACATACTATGCGTTTATACCATGCTAATGGAGCTTGTAATCGAATACCCTGTTTCTGCTCATCTGAGCTGCTAGTTTTGACAAAAGTGAGTGTTTTCTTTGTAAAATGACGTAGAAAGAGTAATTTAGAATGTTATTTACACATACTATGCGTTTATACCATGCTAATGGAGCTTGTAATCGAATACCCTGTTTCTGCTCATCTGAGCTGCTAGTTTTGACAAAAGTGAGTGTTTTCTTTGTAGAATGACGTAGAAAGCGTAATTTAGAATGTTATTTACACATACTATGCGTTTATACCATGCTAATGGAGCTTGTAATCGAATACCCTGTTTCTGCTCATCTGAGCTGCTAGTTTTGACAAAAGTGAGTGTTTTCTTTGTAGAATGACGTAGAAAGCGTAATTTACCATGTTATACACACATAATACGCATTTTCTATCATGCTAATGGAGCTTGTAATCGAATACTCTGGTTCTGCGCATCTAAACCTCTGATTTTGGCAAAAATGAGTGTTTTCTTTGTAAAATGACGTAGAAAGCGTAATTTACCATGTTATATACATATAATACGCATTTTCTATCATGATAATGGAGCTTGTAATCGAATACCCTGTTTCTGCTCATCTGAGCTGCTAGTTTTGACAAAAGCGAGTGTTTTCTTTGTAAAATGACGTCGAAAGCGTAATTTAGAATGTTATTTACACATAATATGCGTTTATACCATGCTAATGGAGCCGGTAATCGAATACTCTGGTTCTGCGCATCTAAACCTCTGATTTTGGCAAAAATGAGTGTTTTCTTTTTAAAATGACGTAGAAAGCGTAATTTACCATGTTATATACATATAATACGCATTTTCTATCATGCTAATGGGGCTTGTAATCGAATACCCTGTTTCTGCTCATCTGAGCTGCTAGTTTTTCCAAAAGTGAGTGTTTTCTTTGTAGAATGACGTAGAAAGCGTAATTTACCATGTTATACACACATAATACGCATTTTCTATCATGCTAATGGAGCTTGTAATCGAATACCCTGTCTCTGCGCATCTGAACCTCTGATTTTGACAAAAATGAGTGTTTTCTTTGTAAAATGACGTAGAAAGCGTAATTTACCATGTTATATACATATAATACGCATTTTCTATCATGATAATGGAGCTTGTAATCGAATACCCTGTTTCTGCTCATCTGAGCTGCTAGTTTTGACAAAAGTGAGTGTTTTCTTTGTAAAATGACGTCGAAAGCGTAATTTAGAATGTTATTTACACATAATATGCGTTTATACCATGCTAATGGAGCCGGTAATCGAATACTCTGGTTCTGCGCATCTAAACCTCCGATTTTGGCAAAAATGAGTGTTTTCTTTTTAAAATGACGTAAAAAGCGTAATTTACCATGTTATATACATATAATACGCATTTTCTATCATGCTAATGGAGCGTGTAATCGAATACCCTGTCTCTGCGCATCTGAACCTCTGATTTTGACAAAAATGTGTGTTTTCTTTTTAAAATTACGTAGAAAGCGTAATTTAGAATGTTATTTACACATAATATGCGTTTATACCATGCTAATGGAGCCGGTAATCGAATACTCTGGTTCTGCGCATCTAAACCTCTGATTTTGGCAAAAATGAGTGTTTTCTTTTTAAAATGACGTAGAAAGCGTAATTTACCATGTTATATACATATAATACGCATATTCCATCATGCTAATGGAGCATGTAATCGAATACCCTGTTTCTGCGCATCTGAACCTCTGATTTTGACAAAAATGAGTGTTTTCTTTGTAAAATGACGTAGAAAGCGTAATTTACCATGTTATATACATATAATACGCATTTTCTATCATGATAATGGAGCTTGTAATCGAATACCCTGTTTCTGCTCATCTGAGCTGCTAGTTTTGACAAAAGTGAGTGTTTTCTTTGTAGAATGACGTAGAAAGCGTAATTTAGAATGTTATTTAGACATACTATGCGTTTATACCATGCTAATGGAGCTTGTAATCGAATACCCTGTTTCTGCTCATCTGAGCTGCTAGTTTTGACAAAAGTGAGTGTTTTCTTTGTACAATGACGTAGAAAGAGTAATTTAGAATGTTATTTACACATACTATGCGTTTATACCATGCTAATGGAGCTTGTAATCGAATACTCTGGTTCTGCGCATCTAAACCTCTGATTTTGGCAAAAATGAGTGTTTTCTTTGTAAAATGACGTAGAAAGCGTAATTTACCATGTTATATACATATAATACGCATATTCCATCATGCTAATGGAGCGTGTAATCGAATACCCTGTCTCTGCGCATCTGAACCTCTGATTTTGACAAAAATGAGTGTTTTCTTTGTAAAATGACGTAGAAAGCGTAATTTACCATGTTATATACATATAATACGCATTTTCTATCATGATAATGGAGCTTGTAATCGAATACCCTGTTTCTGCTCATCTGAGCTGCTAGTTTTGACAAAAGTGAGTGTTTTCTTTGTAAAATGACGTAGAAAGAGTAATTTAGAATGTTATTTACACATACTATGCGTTTATACCATGCTAATGGAGCTTGTAATCGAATACCCTGTTTCTGCTCATCTGAGCTGCTAGTTTTGACAAAAGTGAGTGTTTTCTTTGTAGAATGACGTAGAAAGCGTAATTTAGAATGTTATTTACACATACTATGCGTTTATACCATGCTAATGGAGCTTGTAATCGAATACCCTGTTTCTGCTCATCTGAGCTGCTAGTTTTGACAAAAGTGAGTGTTTTCTTTGTAAAATGACGTAGAAAGAGTAATTTAGAATGTTATTTACACATACTATGCGTTTATACCATGCTAATGGAGCTTGTAATCGAATACCCTGTTTCTGCTCATCTGAGCTGCTAGTTTTGACAAAAGTGAGTGTTTTCTTTGTAGAATGACGTAGAAAGCGTAATTTACCATGTTATATACATATAATACGCATTTTCTATCATGATAATGGAGCTTGTAATCGAATACTCTGGTTCTGCGCATCTAAACCTCTGATTTTGGCAAAAATGAGTGTTTTCTTTGTAAAATGACGTAGAAAGCGTAATTTACCATGTTATACACACATAATACGCATTTTCTATCATGCTAATGGAGCTTGTAATCGAATACTCTGGTTCTGCGCATCTAAACCTCTGATTTTGGCAAAAATGAGTGTTTTCTTTGTAAAATGACGTAGAAAGCGTAATTTACCATGTTATATACATATAATACGCATATTCCATCATGCTAATGGAGCATGTAATCGAATACCCTGTCTCTGCGCATCTGAACCTCTGATTTTGACAAAAATGAGTGTTTTCTTTGTAAAATGACGTAGAAAGCGTAATTTACCATGTTATATACATATAATACGCATTTTCTATCATGATAATGGAGCTTGTAATCGAATACCCTGTTTCTGCTCATCTGAGCTGCTAGTTTTGACAAAAGTGAGTGTTTTCTTTGTAGAATGACGTAGAAAGCGTAATTTAGAATGTTATTTAGACATACTATGCGTTTATACTGTAGGCGACCAGTAAGTATTTCGTCTGGACGGAGTTCTGAGAGATCCGTCTAGACATGATTCTGAGAAAGGGGCGACACGGTTGCGCCCGTCCCCTACCCCCTTTCTCCCTTAGAGCGGGCTGCGAGCCGATCTCGTCAGTCCGCTGATGACCGCTTTGCAATAAAGATCTCTTCAAACGTAAAGACTCTTGAATTTACTCCCTGCTGCTTGGCTACAAAAATTCAGAAGTGGGATCTGAACGGTTAATTTATTGAGAATTTAGGGTAGCGCGCGACATTGGAAAATCGCGACTGCCGCTTTGTGCCGTTGGATTATTGTGTTGGCTTGCTGATTTGGTGCAGTGAAGATATTGTGTTGAGTGATCAAGACTTTTCGAGATCGACATACTTCTTGTGTGGTTAAGTGATTGTTCCGGTTATTCAGCGCACTCGACATTTAGTAAACTTTCGTCAAAATGCCGTTGCGAAACAAGAAAGCGTTGACGGACTATACCATCGTTGAGCTGAAGGAGATGCTTCAGGAAAGGGCCTTGCCATTATCAGGGAATAAGGCCGAACTCGTCGCCAGGCTTCTAGTGGCGGAGCCGAATATTGAGGCGATGTTGGACGCTGTGAACTGTCGGGGTTTGGAGGATGAGCAGCCAGAAGAGCAGGAAGACCCCCACCTGCAAATGCAGCGTGAACTGTCGAGGCTTAGAGAAGAAACTGAGCGCTTGCGAGGAGAATTACAAATGAGACCTCCTTTCGGAAACACCCGATCAACGCCACTTAGTGACGTCGGCCCGTTCATGGTGCAGCCCACCATAAGTATTCGGACAATCGCCGATTTGCTGATGGAATTTTCGGGCGAAACGGATAATTTCGGCAACTGGAAACACCAGATAGACTTGCTGCGAAGTACCTACCATTTGGACGACAATGCAGTCCGAATATTAATAAGCCTGCGTTTGAAAGGTAAGGCTTTGACGTGGTTCCATTCAAGCCCATCTTATTTGGAGATGAATACATCAGAGCTGTTACGAGCGATGACCACGATGTTCGATCATCGTCCCAGTAAACTCCAGTTAAGGAGAGATTTCGAGAGACGGAGCTGGAAAAGGGGTGAACCCTTCTCCGATTACTATTTCCATAAAATTACGTTGGGCAATAAGATTAACGTCGACACTGAGGAATTGGTCGATTTGATAATAGAGGGAATTCCGGACGTCCGCTTACGTGATCAGGCCAGGGCGTTGCGTTACAGGAGCCCGGAAGATCTCTTAGAGGGGTATCGCAACATCGTACTCTTTCAATCCTCAACAAACTATCAGGAGAAAAGGCCAAACCAACGACCATTAGTGAGAGAAGAAAGTGCCACGCGACAGAGGGAAACTCGCTGTTATAATTGCAACGGGATGGGACACGTTAAGGAAAATTGTCCCAAACCACGTCGTCAATGGGGATCCTGTTACCGATGCGGCAGCTTGGATCATCGGGCGAATAACTGCCCCAACCAGAGGGAAAACTTTGTGCCACCTAAGGAAAAACCGAGGCCGCCGTCTGGGCCGTCGGCGAACCTCATCGTGCCAACTTCACCAGAAGCACCGTTCCTTGTACCTATCCGGTTCACCGTCACCGAAGATCGTACTCGTCGCACGAACTTCCACATTTATGCCTTACTCGACTCCGGATCACCTGTAAGTTTGATTAAGTCCACGTTGTTGCCGGCGGACGCCTACCAAAAAAATCTTTCTGTCAGTTCCTATAATGGACTAAATTCGTCCCCATTAAGAATTTTAGGGAGCTTTGAAATAACCGCGAAAATTGCAGAGATTGAGATGCCTCTTAAATTTGTCGTAGTCCCTGAAGGTACCATGGAGTACGAAGCGATTTTGGGTAGGGATTTTATAAAGTCTCCAAGGATAAAGATCGATTTGCATCCAGTGTTTAAGATCACGAAAATTGACGCGGAGGAACGCGAGGACGAATCCGACGTATTCGGCCGACAGATTTTACAAATCGAATACGTGAGCAAACAGGATGACGTCACTGAGACGCTAGATATCAATCCGGAACTTGATTTTGAGTCTTCGACAGCGATTCGTACAATTCTGTCTGACGACTCTTTTGCGCATTCCGACCAAAGCGTTCCGCAGAATAATGTAGAGCTGGTACTTACGCTGAAGAACGAACAGCCGATTTGTTTCCAACCACGTCGCTTAGCGTTCGTTGAAAAGGAAAAGTTGCGTCTCATCTTAGATGATTTGTGTGTTAAGAAAGTAATTCGACCAAGCAATTCCCCGTTTGCAAGCCCAATTGTACTTGTTCGTAAAAAGAACGGTGAAATCCGTTTGTGCGTAGATTTTAGAGAATTGAATAAGGTCACAGTGAAGGAGAACTTCCCGGTGCCAAACATTGACGATTGTCTGGACCAGTTACGTGGGAAAAAGTTCTTTACGAAACTTGATTTAAAAAATGGTTTCCATCACGTGAAGGTTTCCGAATCTTCTATAAAATATACCTCGTTTGTGACACCCTTGGGCCAATTCGAATATTTGAGAATGCCATTTGGGCTTACCAACGCGCCCCGCGTTTTCCAGAGATATATCAACGCTATTTTTTCGGACTTGATGAGGTTTAATAAAGTAATTTTATATTTGGACGATATTTTAATTGCCACAATAACTATCGAGGAACATATTGTAATTTTGGAAGAGGTCATTCGTCTGGCCCGGCAACATCAGCTGGAATTTCGTATTGATAAATGTTCATTTATGTATCAAAAGGTTTCGTACCTTGGATATATAGTTGATGAGTCAGGAGTCTACCCAGGGAAAGAGGGTATACAGGCTGTTTTAGACTATCCAACTCCACGTACGACCAAAGAGGTTCAGCGGTTTATTGGGCTTGCAAGCTATTTTAGACGTTTCATTCCTAGTTTTTCGATCCTAGCAAAACCGCTGTATGATTTGTTAAGAAAGAATGTTACTTTTCAATTTAACGTCGATGAGAATGACGCATTTATGGAATTGAAGGAACTATTAGCCAGCGAACCAGTGTTGGCGATATACTCGCCAGATTTGAAGACAGAACTGCATTGCGAAGCAAGTTCGAGCGGTTTCGGCGCCGTCTTAATGCAGAAACAATCGAATGGGTTCTTTAGACCAGTATTTTACTTTAGTAAGCGAACTACGTACGCCGAATCCAAATACCCCAGTTTTGAGCTAGAGTGTCTAGCCGCTATTTATGCGATTAAACGTTTCTACATTTATTTATACGGAATACATTTTAAAATCGTTACCGATTGTGATAGCTTCCGACTTACGCTGGCGAAGCAGCGTGTAAATGTTCGCATCGCCCGTTGGGCAATCTTTCTGCAAAGCTTCGATTATGAAATCGAGCATCGTTCAGGGTCAAAAATGTCTCACGTCGACGCACTAAGTCGTGAGCACAGTATTCTCATTTTAGAACCAAATACCTTTGAATATGTGTTATCTGTGAAGCAGACACAGGACGAAAAACTCAAAAATTTAAGAGAGTGTCTTGAGAAAGAAGAGCAAAAATATTACGAATTACGTGACGGTTTAGTGTATAAAAAAATGGACGACGGTAGATTACTATTCTACGTTCCCGAGAGCATGGAATACAATGTTATTCGAACTTGCCATGACGATTTAGGCCATTTAGGCACAGAAAAGGTAGTTGAAAGTATTTGCCGAGTCTACTGGTTTCCCCAAATGCGTAATAAGGTTAAGCATTATATTGACAATTGTTTAAAATGCATTGAATTTTCGCCTCACAGTGGAAAGTCTGAAGGATACCTTCATAGCATAAAGAAGGATAATTGTCCGTTCCAAACTGTACACATCGATCATCTTGGACCGTTGGAAAAATCAAACGGTATGCAGCACATATTATCTGTAGTCGATGGGTTTACTAAATTCATTAAGTTGTACGCTTGCAAATCCACGACTAGTGCAGAGGCAATTAAACATTTGCGACAGTATTTTCAAGATTACAGTCGACCTCGCCGCATGATTAGCGACCGCGGTACTGCATTTACTTCTGGTATGTTTAAGGAGTTTGTGACCAGTGAATCAGTGGAACATGTTTTAATAGCTACGGCCACGCCTCGCGCAAATGGGCAAGTTGAACGTTTCAATCGCATTATAACGCCGATGTTAGCCAAACTGGCAGACCATCCAAGGAAGTGGACAAGCGTGTTAGGAAAGGTCGAATACGCCCTTAATAATAGTATTTGTCGTTCGACAGGCGAGACGCCAAGCCGATTATTGTTCGGAACTGGCCAATTAGGAAATCTCGATGATAAGTTGCGGTTAGCTTTAAGCGATGAAAATCTGCCGGACAGAGATCTGTCTGCCGTGCGTAATGAAGCCGCAGATAAAATAGAGGCGAGTCAGGCCGCGAACGAAAGACAGTATAATCGAAGGCACAAGCCTGCGACAGTGTATCGCGAAGGCGATTATGTAATGATTTCAAATCATGATGTTACGCCCGGCGTGAATAAAAAGCTGATACCTAGGTATAAGGGTCCCTATGTTGCGACCAAGGTATTGGATAAGGATCGCTATATTGTTAAGGATGTGGAAGGATTCCAGTTAACCCGTGTTCCTTTTAAGGGTGTTGTAGGCCCCGATCAAATGAAACATTGGGTACGTTCCGACTAACAGTTCGGGAGACTTCGTTTCCGTAGATTTAAGTTCTGTAATGTACAATTCCTGTTTTCTGTATATGTTCGTTTGAATTTCTTACTGTTATTGTATTGTGTATGTTTCTGTTGTGTGTGACCGAGGACGGCCACTTATGTCAGGGCTGGCCGAACTGTAGGCGACCAGTAAGTATTTCGTCTGGACGGAGTTCTGAGAGATCCGTCTAGACATGATTCTGAGAAAGGGGCGACACGGTTGCGCCCGTCCCCTACCCCCTTTCTCCCTTAGAGCGGGCTGCGAGCCGATCTCGTCAGTCCGCTGATGACCGCTTTGCAATAAAGATCTCTTCAAACGTAAAGACTCTTGAATTTACTCCCTGCTGCTTGGCTACAATACCATGCTAATGGAGCTTGTAATCGAATACCCTGTTTCTGCTCATCTGAGCTGCTAGTTTTGACAAAAGTGAGTGTTTTCTTTGTAAAATGACGTAGAAAGAGTAATTTAGAATGTTATTTACACATACTATGCGTTTATACCATGCTAATGGAGCTTGTAATCGAATACCCTGTTTCTGCTCATCTGAGCTGCTAGTTTTGACAAAAGTGAGTGTTTTCTTTGTAGAATGACGTAGAAAGCGTAATTTAGAATGTTATTTACACATACTATGCGTTTATACCATGCTAATGGAGCTTGTAATCGAATACTCTGGTTCTGCGCATCTAAACCTCTGATTTTGGCAAAAATGAGTGTTTTCTTTGTAAAATGACGTAGAAAGCGTAATTTACCATGTTATATACATATAATACGCATATTCCATCATGCTAATGGAGCATGCAATCGAATACCCTGTCTCTGCGCATCTGAACCTCTGATTTTGACAAAAATGAGTGTTTTCTTTGTAAAATGACGTAGAAAGCGTAATTTACCATGTTATATACATATAATACGCATTTTCTATCATGATAATGGAGCTTGTAATCGAATACCCTGTTTCTGCTCATCTGAGCTGCTAGTTTTGACAAAAGCGAGTGTTTTCTTTGTAAAATGACGTCGAAAGCGTAATTTAGAATGTTATTTACACATAATATGCGTTTATACCATGCTAATGGAGCCGGTAATCGAATACTCTGGTTCTGCGCATCTAAACCTCTGATTTTGGCAAAAATGAGTGTTTTCTTTTTAAAATGACGTAGAAAGCGTAATTTACCATGTTATATACATATAATACGCATTTTCTATCATGCTAATGGGGCTTGTAATCGAATACCCTGTTTCTGCTCATCTGAGCTGCTAGTTTTGACAAAAGTGAGTGTTTTCTTTGTAAAATGACGTAGAAAGAGTAATTTAGAATGTTATTTACACATACTATGCGTTTATACCATGCTAATGGAGCTTGTAATCGAATACCCTGTTTCTGCTCATCTGAGCTGCTAGTTTTGACAAAAGTGAGTGTTTTCTTTGTAGAATGACGTAGAAAGCGTAATTTACCATGTTATTTACACATACTATGCGTTTATACCATGCTAATGGAGCCGGTAATCGAATACTCTGGTTCTGCGCATCTAAACCTCTGATTTTGGCAAAAATGAGTGTTTTCTTTTTAAAATGACGTAGAAAGCGTAATTTACCATGTTATATACATATAATACGCATTTTCTATCATGCTAATGGGGCTTGTAATCGAATACCCTGTTTCTGCTCATCTGAGCTGCTAGTTTTGACAAAAGTGAGTGTTTTCTTTGTAAAATGACGTAGAAAGAGTAATTTAGAATGTTATTTACACATACTATGCGTTTATACCATGCTAATGGAGCTTGTAATCGAATACCCTGTTTCTGCTCATCTGAGCTGCTAGTTTTGACAAAAGTGAGTGTTTTCTTTGTAGAATGACGTAGAAAGCGTAATTTACCATGTTATTTACACATACTATGCGTTTATACCATGCTAATGGAGCTTGTAATCGAATACCCTGTTTCTGCTCATCTGAGCTGCTAGTTTTGACAAAAGTGAGTGTTTTCTTTGTAAAATGACGTAGAAAGAGTAATTTAGAATGTTATTTACACATACTATGCGTTTATACCATGCTAATGGAGCTTGCAATCGAATACCCTGTTTCTGCTCATCTGAGCTGCTAGTTTTGACAAAAGTGAGTGTTTTCTTTGTAGAATGACGTAGAAAGCGTAATTTAGAATGTTATTTACACATACTATGCGTTTATACCATGCTAATGGAGCTTGTAATCGAATACCCTGTTTCTGCTCATCTGAGCTGCTAGTTTTGACAAAAGTGAGTGTTTTCTTTGTAGAATGACGTAGAAAGCGTAATTTACCATGTTATACACACATAATACGCATTTTCTATCATGCTAATGGAGCTTGTAATCGAATACTCTGGTTCTGCGCATCTGAACCTCTGATTTTGACAAAAATGAGTGTTTTCTTTGTAAAATGACGTAGAAAGCGTAATTTACCATGTTATATACATATAATACGCATATTCCATCATGCTAATGGAGCATGTAATCGAATACCCTGTCTCTGCGCATCTGAACCTCTGATTTTGACAAAAATGAGTGTTTTCTTTGTAAAATGACGTAGAAAGCGTAATTTACCATGTTATATACATATAATACGCATATTCCATCATGCTAATGGAGCTTGTAATCGAATACCCTGTTTCTGCTCATCTGAGCTGCTAGTTTTGACAAAAGTGAGTGTTTTCTTTGTAGAATGACGTAGAAAGCGTAATTCAGAATGTTATTTACACATAATATGCGTTTATACCATGCTAATGGAGCCGGTAATCGAATACTCTGGTTCTGCGCATCTAAACCTCTGATTTTGGCAAAAATGAGTGTTTTCTTTGTAGAATGACGTAGAAAGCGTAATTTAGAATGTTATTTAGACATACTATGCGTTTATACCATGCTAATGGAGCTTGTAATCGAATACCCTGTTTCTGCTCATCTGAGCTGCTAGTTTTGACAAAAGTGAGTGTTTTCTTTGTAAAATGACGTAGAAAGAGCAATTTAGAATGTTATTTACACATACTATGCGTTTATACCATGCTAATGGAGCTTGTAATCGAATACCCTGTTTCTGCACATCTGAGCTGCTAGTTTTTCCAAAAGTGAGTGTTTTCTTTGTAGAATAACGTAGAAAGCGTAATTTAGAATGTTATTTACACATACTATGCGTTTATACCATGCTAATGGAGCTTGTAATCGAATACCCTGTTTCTGCTCATCTGAGCTGCTAGTTTTGACAAAAGTGAGTGTTTTCTTTGTAGAATGACGTAGAAAGCGTAATTTACCATGTTATACACACATAATACGCATTTTCTATCATGCTAATGGAGTTTGTAATCGAATACTCTGGTTCTGCGCATCTAAACCTCTGATTTTGGCAAAAATGAGTGTTTTCTTTGTAAAATGACGTAGAAACCGTAATTTACCATGTTATATACATATAATACGCATATTCCATCATGCTAATGGAGCATGTAATCGAATACCCTGTCTCTGCGCATCTGAACCTCTGATTTTGACAAAAATGAGTGTTTTCTTTGTAAAATGACGTAGAAAGCGTAATTTACCATGTTATATACATATAATACGCATTTTCTATCATGCTAATGGAGCTTGTAATCGAATACCCTGTTTCTGCTCATCTGAGCTGCTAGTTTTGACAAAAGTGAGTGTTTTCTTTGTAAAATGACGTCGAAAGCGTAATTTACCATGTTATACACACTTAATACGCATTTTCTATCATGCTAATGCAGCTTGTAATCGAATACCCTGTTTCTGCGCTTCTGAACTGCTGATCTTGGCAAAAATGAGTGTTTTCTTTGTAAAATGACATAGAAAGCGTCATTTAGAATGTTATTTACACATAATATGCGTTTGTACCATGCTAATGGAGCCGGTAATCGAATACCCTGCTTCTGCGCATTTGAACTGTTGATTTTGGCAACAATGAGTGTTTTCTTTGTACAATGACGTAGAAAAAGTAATTTAGAATGTTATTTACACATACTATGCGTTTATACCATGCTAATGGAGCTTGTAATCGAATACTCTGGTTCTGCGCATCTAAACCTCTGATTTTGGCAAAAATGAGTGTTTTGTTTGTAAAATGACGTAGAAAGCGTAATTTACCATGTTATATACATATAATACGCATATTCCATCATGCTAATGGAGCATGTAATCGAATACCCTGTCTCTGCGCATCTGAACCTCTGATTTTGACAAAAATGAGTGTTTTCTTTGTAAAATGACGTAGAAAGCGTAATTTACCATGTTATATACATATAATACGCATATTCCATCATGCTAATGGAGCTTGTAATCGAATACCCTGTTTCTGCTCATCTGAGCTGCTAGTTTTGACAAAAGTGAGTGTTTTCTTTGTAGAATGACGTAGAAAGCGTAATTTAGAATGTTATTTACACATAATATGCGTTTATACCATGCTAATGGAGCCGGTAATCGAATACTCTGGTTCTGCGCATCTAAACCTCTGATTTTGGCAAAAATGAGTGTTTTCTTTGTAGAATGACGTAGAAAGCGTAATTTAGAATGTTATTTAGACATACTATGCGTTTATACCATGCTAATGGAGCTTGTAATCGAATACCCTGTTTCTGCTCATCTGAGCTGCTAGTTTTGACAAAAGTGAGTGTTTTCTTTGTAAAATGACGTAGAAAGAGCAATTTAGAATGTTATTTACACATACTATGCGTTTATACCATGCTAATGGAGCTTGTAATCGAATACCCTGTTTCTGC
>CAJUYD010000056.1:5000-20000 GCA_910591665.1 Ectemnius continuus
CCCGGGGCTCTCTCCCTCGTACTTGCAAGCGGCGGCCAAAGTAAGACGCCCGCTGGTACTTAGTAAAATAACGCCCTGCCCGCGGACGGCAGAGCAGCAGCAGCGAGCGAGAGGGGGGAGGAGAGCCAGCAGCGCCCGGGGCTCTCTCCCTCGTACTTGCAAGCGGCGGCCAAAAGTAAGACGCCGCTGGTACTTAGTAAATTAACGCCTGCCCGCGGACGGCAGAGCAGCAGCAGCGAGCGAGAGGGGAGAGAGCCAGCAGCGCCCGGGGCTCTCTCCCTCGTACTTGCAAGCGGCGGCCAAAGTAAGACGCCGCTGGTACTTAGTAAAATAACGCCTGCCGCGGACGGCAGAGCAGCAGCAGCGAGCGAGAGGGAGAGAGAGAGAGAGAGAGAGAGAGAGAGAGAGAGAGAGAGCTGCACGCCGTTCTCCTCTCGGAGTAAGTCGTGGGCAACTTTTCTCCTCTCGGAGTAAGTCGTGGCAAATTCTCACTCTTCGGAGTAAGTCGTGGCAACTTTCTCCTCTCGGAGTAAGTCGTGGCAAATTCTCACTCTTCGGAGTAAGTCGTGGCAACTTTTCTCCTCTCGGAGTAAGTCGTGGCAAAGTTTCTCCTCTCGGAGTAAGTCGTGGCAAATTCTCACCCTTCGGAGTAAGTCGTGGCAACTTTTCTCCTCTCGGAGTAAGTCGTGGCAAATTCTCACTCTTCGGAGTAAGTCGTGGCAACTTTTCTCCTCTCGAGTAAGTCGTGGCAAAGTTTCTCCTCTCGGAGTAAGTCGTGGCAAATTCCTCACCCTTCGGAGTAAGTCGTGGCAACTTTTCTCCTCTCGGAGTAAGTCGTGGCAAATTCTCACTCTTCGGAGTAAGTCGTGGCAACTTTTCTCCTCTCGGAGTAAGTCGTGGCAAATTCTCACCTCTCGGAGTAAGTCGTGGCAACTTTTCTCCTCTCGGAGTAAGTCGTGGCAAATTCTCACCCTTCGGAGTAAGTCGTGGCAACTTTTCTCCTCTCGGAGTAAGTCGTGGCAAAGTTTCTCCTCTCGGAGTAAGTCGTGGCAAAGTTTCTCCTCTCGGAGTAAGTCGTGGCAAATTCTCACCCTTCGGAGTAAGTCGTGGCAACTTTTCTCCTCTCGGAGTAAGTCGTGGCAAATTCTCACTCTTCGGAGTAAGTCGTGGCAACTTTTCTCCTCTCGGAGTAAGTCGTGGCAAAGTTTCTCCTCTCGGAGTAAGTCGTGGCAAATTCTCACCCTTCGGAGTAAGTCGTGGCAAAGTTTCTCCTCTCGGAGTAAGTCGTGGCAAAGTTTCTCCTCTCGGAGTAAGTCGTGGCAAATTCTCACCCTTCGGAGTAAGTCGTGGCAACTTTTCTCCTCTCGGAGTAAGTCGTGGCAAATTCTCACTCTTCGGAGTAAGTCGTGGGCAACTTTTCTCCTCTCGGAGTAAGTCGTGGCAAATTCTCACCCCTTCGGAGTAAGTCGTGGCAACTTTTCTCCTCTCGGAGTAAGTCGTGGCAAATTCTCACTCTTCGGAGTAAGTCGTGGCAACTTTTCTCCTCTCGGAGTAAGTCGTGGCAAATTCTCACTCTTCGGAGTAAGTCGTGGCAACTTTTCTCCTCTCGGAGTAAGTCGTGGCAAAGTTTCTCCTCTCGGAGTAAGTCGTGGCAAATTCTCACCCTTCGGAGTAAGTCGTGGCAACTTTTCTCCTCTCGGAGTAAGTCGTGGCAAATTCTCACTCTTCGGAGTAAGTCGTGGCAACTTTTCTCCTCTCGGAGTAAGTCGTGGCAAATTCTCACCCTTCGGAGTAAGTCGTGGCAAATTCTCACCCTTCGGAGTAAGTCGTGGCAAATTCTCACCCTTCGGAGTAAGTCGTGGCAACTTTTCTCCTCTCGGAGTAAGTCGTGGCAAATTCTCACTCTCGGAGTAAGTCGTGGCAACTTTTCTCCTCTCGGAGTAAGTCGTGGCAAAGTTTCTCCTCTCGGAGTAAGTCGTGGCAAATTCTCACCCTTCGGAGTAAGTCGTGGCAAATTCTCACCTCTCGGAGTAAGTCGTGGCAACTTTTCTCCTCTCGGAGTAAGTCGTGGCAAATTCTCACCCTTCGGAGTAAGTCGTGGCAAATTCTCACCTCTCGGAGTAAGTCGTGGCAACTTTTCTCCTCTCGGAGTAAGTCGTGGCAAATTCTCACCCTTCGGAGTAAGTCGTGGCAAAGTTTCTCCTCTCGGAGTAAGTCGTGGCAAATTCTCACCCTTCGGAGTAAGTCGTGGCAAATTCTCACCCTTCGGAGTAAGTCGTGGCAAATTCTCACCTCTCGGAGTAAGTCGTGGCAACTTTTCTCCTCTCGGAGTAAGTCGTGGCAAATTCTCACCGTCGGAGTAAGCCGTGGCAACTTTTCTCCTCTCGGAGTAAGTCGTGGCAAAGTTTCTCCTCTCGGAGTAAGTCGTGGCAAAGTTCTCCTCTCGGAGTAAGTCGTGGCAAATTCTCACTCTTCGGAGTAAGTCGTGGCAACTTTTCTCCTCTCGGAGTAAGTCGTGGCAAATTCTCACCTCTCGGAGTAAGTCGTGGCAACTTTTCTCCTCTCGGAGTAAGTCGTGGCAAATTCTCACCCTTCGGAGTAAGTCGTGGCAACTTTTCTCCTCTCGGAGTAAGTCGTGGCAAAGTTTCTCCTCTCGGAGTAAGTCGTGGCAAAGTTTCTCCTCTCGGAGTAAGTCGTGGCAAATTCTCACCCTTCGGAGTAAGTCGTGGCAACTTTTCTCCTCTCGGAGTAAGTCGTGGCAAATTCTCACTCTTCGGAGTAAGTCGTGGCAACTTTTCTCCTCTCGGAGTAAGTCGTGGCAAAGTTTCTCCTCTCGGAGTAAGTCGTGGCAAATTCTCACCCTTCGGAGTAAGTCGTGGCAAAGTTTCTCCTCTCGGAGTAAGTCGTGGCAAAGTTTCTCCTCTCGGAGTAAGTCGTGGCAAATTCTCACCCTTCGGAGTAAGTCGTGGCAACTTTTCTCCTCTCGGAGTAAGTCGTGGCAAATTCTCACTCTTCGGAGTAAGTCGTGGCAACTTTTCTCCTCTCGGAGTAAGTCGTGGCAAATTCTCACCCTTCGGAGTAAGTCGTGGCAACTTTTCTCCTCTCGGAGTAAGTCGTGGCAAATTCTCACTCTTCGGAGTAAGTCGTGGCAACTTTTCTCCTCTCGGAGTAAGTCGTGGCAAATTCTCACTCTTCGGAGTAAGTCGTGGCAACTTTTCTCCTCTCGGAGTAAGTCGTGGCAAAGTTTCTCCTCTCGGAGTAAGTCGTGGCAAATTCTCACCCTTCGGAGTAAGTCGTGGCAACTTTTCTCCTCTCGGAGTAAGTCGTGGCAAATTCTCACTCTTCGGAGTAAGTCGTGGCAACTTTTCTCCTCTCGGAGTAAGTCGTGGCAAAGTTTCTCCTCTCGGAGTAAGTCGTGGCAAATTCTCACCCTTCGGAGTAAGTCGTGGCAACTTTTCTCCTCTCGGAGTAAGTCGTGGCAAATTCTCACTCTTCGGAGTAAGTCGTGGCAACTTTTCTCCTCTCGGAGTAAGTCGTGGCAAATTCTCACCTCTCGGAGTAAGTCGTGGCAACTTTTCTCCTCTCGGAGTAAGTCGTGGCAAATTCTCACCCTTCGGAGTAAGTCGTGGCAACTTTTCTCCTCTCGGAGTAAGTCGTGGCAAAGTTTCTCCTCTCGGAGTAAGTCGTGGCAAAGTTTCTCCTCTCGGAGTAAGTCGTGGCAAATTCTCACCCTTCGGAGTAAGTCGTGGCAACTTTTCTCCTCTCGGAGTAAGTCGTGGCAAATTCTCACTCTTCGGAGTAAGTCGTGGCAACTTTTCTCCTCTCGGAGTAAGTCGTGGCAAAGTTTCTCCTCTCGGAGTAAGTCGTGGCAAATTCTCACCCTTCGGAGTAAGTCGTGGCAAAGTTTCTCCTCTCGGAGTAAGTCGTGGCAAAGTTTCTCCTCTCGGAGTAAGTCGTGGCAAATTCTCACCCTTCGGAGTAAGTCGTGGCAACTTTTCTCCTCTCGGAGTAAGTCGTGGCAAATTCTCACTCTTCGGAGTAAGTCGTGGCAACTTTTCTCCTCTCGGAGTAAGTCGTGGCAAATTCTCACCCTTCGGAGTAAGTCGTGGCAACTTTTCTCCTCTCGGAGTAAGTCGTGGCAAATTCTCACTCTTCGGAGTAAGTCGTGGCAACTTTTCTCCTCTCGGAGTAAGTCGTGGCAAATTCTCACTCTTCGGAGTAAGTCGTGGCAACTTTTCTCCTCTCGGAGTAAGTCGTGGCAAAGTTTCTCCTCTCGGAGTAAGTCGTGGCAAATTCTCACCCTTCGGAGTAAGTCGTGGCAACTTTTCTCCTCTCGGAGTAAGTCGTGGCAAATTCTCACTCTTCGGAGTAAGTCGTGGCAACTTTTCTCCTCTCGGAGTAAGTCGTGGCAAATTCTCACCCTTCGGAGTAAGTCGTGGCAAATTCTCACCCTTCGGAGTAAGTCGTGGCAAATTCTCACCCTTCGGAGTAAGTCGTGGCAACTTTTCTCCTCTCGGAGTAAGTCGTGGCAAATTCTCACTCTTCGGAGTAAGTCGTGGCAACTTTTCTCCTCTCGGAGTAAGTCGTGGCAAAGTTTCTCCTCTCGGAGTAAGTCGTGGCAAATTCTCACCCTTCGGAGTAAGTCGTGGCAAATTCTCACCTCTCGGAGTAAGTCGTGGCAACTTTTCTCCTCTCGGAGTAAGTCGTGGCAAATTCTCACCCTTCGGAGTAAGTCGTGGCAAATTCTCACCTCTCGGAGTAAGTCGTGGCAACTTTTCTCCTCTCGGAGTAAGTCGTGGCAAATTCTCACCCGTCGGAGTAAACCGTGGCAACTTTTCTCCTCTCGGAGTAAGTCGTGGCAACTTTTCTCCTCTCGGAGTAAGTCGTGGCAAAGTTTCTCCTCTCGGAGTAAGTCGTGGCAAATTCTCACCCTTCGGAGTAAGTCGTGGCAACTTTTCTCCTCTCGGAGTAAGTCGTGGCAAATTCTCACTCTTCGGAGTAAGTCGTGGCAACTTTTCTCCTCTCGGAGTAAGTCGTGGCAACTTTTCTCCTCTCGGAGTAAGTCGTGGCAAAGTTTCTCCTCTCGGAGTAAGTCGTGGCAAATTCTCACCCTTCGGAGTAAGTCGTGGCAAAGTTTCTCCTCTCGGAGTAAGTCGTGGCAAATTCTCACCCTTCGGAGTAAGTCGTGGCAACTTTTCTCCTCTCGGAGTAAGTCGTGGCAAATTCTCACTCTTCGGAGTAAGTCGTGGCAACTTTTCTCCTCTCGGAGTAAGTCGTGGCAAAGTTTCTCCTCTCGGAGTAAGTCGTGGCAAATTCTCACCCTTCGGAGTAAGTCGTGGCAAAGTTTCTCCTCTCGGAGTAAGTCGTGGCAAATTCTCACCCTTCGGAGTAAGTCGTGGCAACTTTTCTCCTCTCGGAGTAAGTCGTGGCAAATTCTCACTCTTCGGAGTAAGTCGTGGCAACTTTTCTCCTCTCGGAGTAAGTCGTGGCAAAGTTTCTCCTCTCGGAGTAAGTCGTGGCAAATTCTCACCCTTCGGAGTAAGTCGTGGCAAAGTTTCTCCTCTCGGAGTAAGTCGTGGCAAATTCTCACCCTTCGGAGTAAGTCGTGGCAACTTTTCTCCTCTCGGAGTAAGTCGTGGCAAATTCTCACTCTTCGGAGTAAGTCGTGGCAACTTTTCTCCTCTCGGAGTAAGTCGTGGCAAAGTTTCTCCTCTCGGAGTAAGTCGTGGCAAATTCTCACCCTTCGGAGTAAGTCGTGGCAAATTCTCACCTCTCGGAGTAAGTCGTGGCAACTTTTCTCCTCTCGGAGTAAGTCGTGGCAAATTCTCACCCTTCGGAGTAAGTCGTGGCAAATTCTCACCTCTCGGAGTAAGTCGTGGCAACTTTTCTCCTCTCGGAGTAAGTCGTGGCAAAGTTTCTCCTCTCGGAGTAAGTCGTGGCAAATTCTCACCCTTCGGAGTAAGTCGTGGCAACTTTTCTCCTCTCGGAGTAAGTCGTGGCAAATTCTCACTCTTCGGAGTAAGTCGTGGCAACTTTTCTCCTCTCGGAGTAAGTCGTGGCAAATTCTCACTCTTCGGAGTAAGTCGTGGCAACTTTTCTCCTCTCGGAGTAAGTCGTGGCAAAGTTTCTCCTCTCGGAGTAAGTCGTGGCAAATTCTCACCCTTCGGAGTAAGTCGTGGCAACTTTTCTCCTCTCGGAGTAAGTCGTGGCAAATTCTCACTCTTCGGAGTAAGTCGTGGCAACTTTTCTCCTCTCGGAGTAAGTCGTGGCAAAGTTTCTCCTCTCGGAGTAAGTCGTGGCAAATTCTCACCCTTCGGAGTAAGTCGTGGCAAATTCTCACCTCTCGGAGTAAGTCGTGGCAAAGTTTCTCCTCTCGGAGTAAGTCGTGGCAAATTCTCACCCTTCGGAGTAAGTCGTGGCAACTTTTCTCCTCTCGGAGTAAGTCGTGGCAAATTCTCACTCTTCGGAGTAAGTCGTGGCAACTTTTCTCCTCTCGGAGTAAGTCGTGGCAAATTCTCACCCTTCGGAGTAAGTCGTGGCAACTTTTCTCCTCTCGGAGTAAGTCGTGGCAAATTCTCACTCTTCGGAGTAAGTCGTGGCAACTTTTCTCCTCTCGGAGTAAGTCGTGGCAAATTCTCACTCTTCGGAGTAAGTCGTGGCAACTTTTCTCCTCTCGGAGTAAGTCGTGGCAAAGTTTCTCCTCTCGGAGTAAGTCGTGGCAAATTCTCACCCTTCGGAGTAAGTCGTGGCAACTTTTCTCCTCTCGGAGTAAGTCGTGGCAAATTCTCACTCTTCGGAGTAAGTCGTGGCAACTTTTCTCCTCTCGGAGTAAGTCGTGGCAAATTCTCACCCTTCGGAGTAAGTCGTGGCAAATTCTCACCCTTCGGAGTAAGTCGTGGCAAATTCTCACCCTTCGGAGTAAGTCGTGGCAACTTTTCTCCTCTCGGAGTAAGTCGTGGCAAATTCTCACTCTTCGGAGTAAGTCGTGGCAACTTTTCTCCTCTCGGAGTAAGTCGTGGCAAAGTTTCTCCTCTCGGAGTAAGTCGTGGCAAATTCTCACCCTTCGGAGTAAGTCGTGGCAAATTCTCACCTCTCGGAGTAAGTCGTGGCAACTTTTCTCCTCTCGGAGTAAGTCGTGGCAAATTCTCACCCTTCGGAGTAAGTCGTGGCAAATTCTCACCTCTCGGAGTAAGTCGTGGCAACTTTTCTCCTCTCGGAGTAAGTCGTGGCAAATTCTCACCCTTCGGAGTAAGTCGTGGCAAAGTTTCTCCTCTCGGAGTAAGTCGTGGCAAATTCTCACCCTTCGGAGTAAGTCGTGGCAAATTCTCACCCTTCGGAGTAAGTCGTGGCAAATTCTCACCTCTCGGAGTAAGTCGTGGCAACTTTTCTCCTCTCGGAGTAAGTCGTGGCAAATTCTCACCCGTCGGAGTAAGCCGTGGCAACTTTTCTCCTCTCGGAGTAAGTCGTGGCAAAGTTTCTCCTCTCGGAGTAAGTCGTGGCAAAGTTTCTCCTCTCGGAGTAAGTCGTGGCAAATTCTCACCCTTCGGAGTAAGTCGTGGCAACTTTTCTCCTCTCGGAGTAAGTCGTGGCAAATTCTCACTCTTCGGAGTAAGTCGTGGCAACTTTTCTCCTCTCGGAGTAAGTCGTGGCAAAGTTTCTCCTCTCGGAGTAAGTCGTGGCAAATTCTCACCCTTCGGAGTAAGTCGTGGCAAAGTTTCTCCTCTCGGAGTAAGTCGTGGCAAATTCTCACCCTTCGGAGTAAGTCGTGGCAACTTTTCTCCTCTCGGAGTAAGTCGTGGCAAATTCTCACTCTTCGGAGTAAGTCGTGGCAACTTTTCTCCTCTCGGAGTAAGTCGTGGCAAATTCTCACCCTTCGGAGTAAGTCGTGGCAACTTTTCTCCTCTCGGAGTAAGTCGTGGCAAATTCTCACTCTTCGGAGTAAGTCGTGGCAACTTTTCTCCTCTCGGAGTAAGTCGTGGCAAATTCTCACCTCTCGGAGTAAGTCGTGGCAACTTTTCTCCTCTCGGAGTAAGTCGTGGCAAATTCTCACCCTTCGGAGTAAGTCGTGGCAACTTTTCTCCTCTCGGAGTAAGTCGTGGCAAAGTTTCTCCTCTCGGAGTAAGTCGTGGCAAAGTTTCTCCTCTCGGAGTAAGTCGTGGCAAATTCTCACCCTTCGGAGTAAGTCGTGGCAACTTTTCTCCTCTCGGAGTAAGTCGTGGCAAATTCTCACTCTTCGGAGTAAGTCGTGGCAACTTTTCTCCTCTCGGAGTAAGTCGTGGCAAAGTTTCTCCTCTCGGAGTAAGTCGTGGCAAATTCTCACCCTTCGGAGTAAGTCGTGGCAAAGTTTCTCCTCTCGGAGTAAGTCGTGGCAAAGTTTCTCCTCTCGGAGTAAGTCGTGGCAAATTCTCACCCTTCGGAGTAAGTCGTGGCAACTTTTCTCCTCTCGGAGTAAGTCGTGGCAAATTCTCACTCTTCGGAGTAAGTCGTGGCAACTTTTCTCCTCTCGGAGTAAGTCGTGGCAAATTCTCACCCTTCGGAGTAAGTCGTGGCAACTTTTCTCCTCTCGGAGTAAGTCGTGGCAAATTCTCACTCTTCGGAGTAAGTCGTGGCAACTTTTCTCCTCTCGGAGTAAGTCGTGGCAAATTCTCACTCTTCGGAGTAAGTCGTGGCAACTTTTCTCCTCTCGGAGTAAGTCGTGGCAAAGTTTCTCCTCTCGGAGTAAGTCGTGGCAAATTCTCACCCTTCGGAGTAAGTCGTGGCAACTTTTCTCCTCTCGGAGTAAGTCGTGGCAAATTCTCACTCTTCGGAGTAAGTCGTGGCAACTTTTCTCCTCTCGGAGTAAGTCGTGGCAAAGTTTCTCCTCTCGGAGTAAGTCGTGGCAAATTCTCACCCTTCGGAGTAAGTCGTGGCAACTTTTCTCCTCTCGGAGTAAGTCGTGGCAAATTCTCACTCTTCGGAGTAAGTCGTGGCAACTTTTCTCCTCTCGGAGTAAGTCGTGGCAAATTCTCACCTCTCGGAGTAAGTCGTGGCAACTTTTCTCCTCTCGGAGTAAGTCGTGGCAAATTCTCACCCTTCGGAGTAAGTCGTGGCAACTTTTCTCCTCTCGGAGTAAGTCGTGGCAAAGTTTCTCCTCTCGGAGTAAGTCGTGGCAAAGTTTCTCCTCTCGGAGTAAGTCGTGGCAAATTCTCACCCTTCGGAGTAAGTCGTGGCAACTTTTCTCCTCTCGGAGTAAGTCGTGGCAAATTCTCACTCTTCGGAGTAAGTCGTGGCAACTTTTCTCCTCTCGGAGTAAGTCGTGGCAAAGTTTCTCCTCTCGGAGTAAGTCGTGGCAAATTCTCACCCTTCGGAGTAAGTCGTGGCAAAGTTTCTCCTCTCGGAGTAAGTCGTGGCAAAGTTTCTCCTCTCGGAGTAAGTCGTGGCAAATTCTCACCCTTCGGAGTAAGTCGTGGCAACTTTTCTCCTCTCGGAGTAAGTCGTGGCAAATTCTCACTCTTCGGAGTAAGTCGTGGCAACTTTTCTCCTCTCGGAGTAAGTCGTGGCAAATTCTCACCCTTCGGAGTAAGTCGTGGCAACTTTTCTCCTCTCGGAGTAAGTCGTGGCAAATTCTCACTCTTCGGAGTAAGTCGTGGCAACTTTTCTCCTCTCGGAGTAAGTCGTGGCAAATTCTCACTCTTCGGAGTAAGTCGTGGCAACTTTTCTCCTCTCGGAGTAAGTCGTGGCAAAGTTTCTCCTCTCGGAGTAAGTCGTGGCAAATTCTCACCCTTCGGAGTAAGTCGTGGCAACTTTTCTCCTCTCGGAGTAAGTCGTGGCAAATTCTCACTCTTCGGAGTAAGTCGTGGCAACTTTTCTCCTCTCGGAGTAAGTCGTGGCAAATTCTCACCCTTCGGAGTAAGTCGTGGCAAATTCTCACCCTTCGGAGTAAGTCGTGGCAAATTCTCACCCTTCGGAGTAAGTCGTGGCAACTTTTCTCCTCTCGGAGTAAGTCGTGGCAAATTCTCACTCTTCGGAGTAAGTCGTGGCAACTTTTCTCCTCTCGGAGTAAGTCGTGGCAAAGTTTCTCCTCTCGGAGTAAGTCGTGGCAAATTCTCACCCTTCGGAGTAAGTCGTGGCAAATTCTCACCTCTCGGAGTAAGTCGTGGCAACTTTTCTCCTCTCGGAGTAAGTCGTGGCAAATTCTCACCCTTCGGAGTAAGTCGTGGCAAATTCTCACCTCTCGGAGTAAGTCGTGGCAACTTTTCTCCTCTCGGAGTAAGTCGTGGCAAATTCTCACCCGTCGGAGTAAACCGTGGCAACTTTTCTCCTCTCGGAGTAAGTCGTGGCAACTTTTCTCCTCTCGGAGTAAGTCGTGGCAAAGTTTCTCCTCTCGGAGTAAGTCGTGGCAAATTCTCACCCTTCGGAGTAAGTCGTGGCAACTTTTCTCCTCTCGGAGTAAGTCGTGGCAAATTCTCACTCTTCGGAGTAAGTCGTGGCAACTTTTCTCCTCTCGGAGTAAGTCGTGGCAACTTTTCTCCTCTCGGAGTAAGTCGTGGCAAAGTTTCTCCTCTCGGAGTAAGTCGTGGCAAATTCTCACCCTTCGGAGTAAGTCGTGGCAAAGTTTCTCCTCTCGGAGTAAGTCGTGGCAAATTCTCACCCTTCGGAGTAAGTCGTGGCAACTTTTCTCCTCTCGGAGTAAGTCGTGGCAAATTCTCACTCTTCGGAGTAAGTCGTGGCAACTTTTCTCCTCTCGGAGTAAGTCGTGGCAAAGTTTCTCCTCTCGGAGTAAGTCGTGGCAAATTCTCACCCTTCGGAGTAAGTCGTGGCAAAGTTTCTCCTCTCGGAGTAAGTCGTGGCAAATTCTCACCCTTCGGAGTAAGTCGTGGCAACTTTTCTCCTCTCGGAGTAAGTCGTGGCAAATTCTCACTCTTCGGAGTAAGTCGTGGCAACTTTTCTCCTCTCGGAGTAAGTCGTGGCAAAGTTTCTCCTCTCGGAGTAAGTCGTGGCAAATTCTCACCCTTCGGAGTAAGTCGTGGCAAAGTTTCTCCTCTCGGAGTAAGTCGTGGCAAATTCTCACCCTTCGGAGTAAGTCGTGGCAACTTTTCTCCTCTCGGAGTAAGTCGTGGCAAATTCTCACTCTTCGGAGTAAGTCGTGGCAACTTTTCTCCTCTCGGAGTAAGTCGTGGCAAAGTTTCTCCTCTCGGAGTAAGTCGTGGCAAATTCTCACCCTTCGGAGTAAGTCGTGGCAAATTCTCACCTCTCGGAGTAAGTCGTGGCAACTTTTCTCCTCTCGGAGTAAGTCGTGGCAAATTCTCACCCTTCGGAGTAAGTCGTGGCAAATTCTCACCTCTCGGAGTAAGTCGTGGCAACTTTTCTCCTCTCGGAGTAAGTCGTGGCAAAGTTTCTCCTCTCGGAGTAAGTCGTGGCAAATTCTCACCCTTCGGAGTAAGTCGTGGCAACTTTTCTCCTCTCGGAGTAAGTCGTGGCAAATTCTCACTCTTCGGAGTAAGTCGTGGCAACTTTTCTCCTCTCGGAGTAAGTCGTGGCAAATTCTCACTCTTCGGAGTAAGTCGTGGCAACTTTTCTCCTCTCGGAGTAAGTCGTGGCAAAGTTTCTCCTCTCGGAGTAAGTCGTGGCAAATTCTCACCCTTCGGAGTAAGTCGTGGCAACTTTTCTCCTCTCGGAGTAAGTCGTGGCAAATTCTCACTCTTCGGAGTAAGTCGTGGCAACTTTTCTCCTCTCGGAGTAAGTCGTGGCAAAGTTTCTCCTCTCGGAGTAAGTCGTGGCAAATTCTCACCCTTCGGAGTAAGTCGTGGCAAATTCTCACCTCTCGGAGTAAGTCGTGGCAAATTCTCACCCGTCGGAGTAAGCCGTGGCAACTTTTCTCCTATCGGAGTAAGTCGTGGCAAATTCTCACCCTTCGGAGTAAGTCGTGGCAACTTTTCTCCTCTCGGAGTAAGTCGTGGCAAATTCTCACTCTTCGGAGTAAGTCGTGGCAACTTTTCTCCTCTCGGAGTAAGTCGTGGCAAATTCTCACTCTTCGGAGTAAGTCGTGGCAACTTTTCTCCTCTCGGAGTAAGTCGTGGCAAAGTTTCTCCTCTCGGAGTAAGTCGTGGCAAATTCTCACCCTTCGGAGTAAGTCGTGGCAACTTTTCTCCTCTCGGAGTAAGTCGTGGCAAATTCTCACTCTTCGGAGTAAGTCGTGGCAACTTTTCTCCTCTCGGAGTAAGTCGTGGCAAATTCTCACCCTTCGGAGTAAGTCGTGGCAAATTCTCACCCTTCGGAGTAAGTCGTGGCAAATTCTCACCTCTCGGAGTAAGTCGTGGCAACTTTTCTCCTCTCGGAGTAAGTCGTGGCAAATTCTCACCCGTCGGAGTAAGCCGTGGCAACTTTTCTCCTCTCGGAGTAAGTCGTGGCAAAGTTTCTCCTCTCGGAGTAAGTCGTGGCAAAGTTTCTCCTCTCGGAGTAAGTCGTGGCAAATTCTCACCCTTCGGAGTAAGTCGTGGCAACTTTTCTCCTCTCGGAGTAAGTCGTGGCAAATTCTCACTCTTCGGAGTAAGTCGTGGCAACTTTTCTCCTCTCGGAGTAAGTCGTGGCAAAGTTTCTCCTCTCGGAGTAAGTCGTGGCAAATTCTCACCCTTCGGAGTAAGTCGTGGCAAAGTTTCTCCTCTCGGAGTAAGTCGTGGCAAATTCTCACCCTTCGGAGTAAGTCGTGGCAACTTTTCTCCTCTCGGAGTAAGTCGTGGCAAATTCTCACTCTTCGGAGTAAGTCGTGGCAACTTTTCTCCTCTCGGAGTAAGTCGTGGCAAATTCTCACCCTTCGGAGTAAGTCGTGGCAACTTTTCTCCTCTCGGAGTAAGTCGTGGCAACTTTTCTCCTCTCGGAGTAAGTCGTGGCAAATTCTCACTCTTCGGAGTAAGTCGTGGCAACTTTTCTCCTCTCGGAGTAAGTCGTGGCAAATTCTCACTCTTCGGAGTAAGTCGTGGCAACTTTTCTCCTCTCGGAGTAAGTCGTGGCAAATTCTCACTCTTCGGAGTAAGTCGTGGCAACTTTTCTCCTCTCGGAGTAAGTCGTGGCAAATTCTCACTCTTCGGAGTAAGTCGTGGCAACTTTTCTCCTCTCGGAGTAAGTCGTGGCAAAGTTTCTCCTCTCGGAGTAAGTCGTGGCAAATTCTCACCCTTCGGAGTAAGTCGTGGCAACTTTTCTCCTCTCGGAGTAAGTCGTGGCAAATTCTCACTCTTCGGAGTAAGTCGTGGCAACTTTTCTCCTCTCGGAGTAAGTCGTGGCAAATTCTCACTCTTCGGAGTAAGTCGTGGCAACTTTTCTCCTCTCGGAGTAAGTCGTGGCAAAGTTTCTCCTCTCGGAGTAAGTCGTGGCAAAGTTTCTCCTCTCGGAGTAAGTCGTGGCAAATTCTCACCCTTCGGAGTAAGTCGTGGCAAATTCTCACCTCTCGGAGTAAGTCGTGGCAACTTTTCTCCTCTCGGAGTAAGTCGTGGCAAATTCTCACCCGTCGGAGTAAGCCGTGGCAACTTTTCTCCTCTCGGAGTAAGTCGTGGCAAATTCTCACTCTTCGGAGTAAGTCGTGGCAACTTTTCTCCTCTCGGAGTAAGTCGTGGCAAATTCTCACCTCTCGGAGTAAGTCGTGGCAACTTTTCTCCTCTCGGAGTAAGTCGTGGCAAATTCTCACCCTTCGGAGTAAGTCGTGGCAACTTTTCTCCTCTCGGAGTAAGTCGTGGCAAATTCTCACCTCTCGGAGTAAGTCGTTGTGAGTGGAAAATTTTTTATTATTAATAATAATTATTTTACAACGTATTTTATTATGTTAAACAATGTCGGTTTGCAGTGTGCGAAGCGGTGGTGTAACATTACTCATGGTCGCCTATGCGCGCCGCGTCAAAGTTCCCCCATGCCTGCCGCTGTGGCATGGCGTGGCGGCCGATCCCCGCCGTAAGCGCGCGGGCTAGCGGCCGGCCGGCGCCGACCTGCCGGCCGGCGCCTCGGTACCTATAAGAGAGGCGAGCGGTCGGAGTGGTCGAGCGAGGGAGTGCCTCCACTGAGACTCTAGAGTCGAAGAGGTAGTGTCATGCTTTCGCAAGGCTGTTCCTTAGTGTGCCGTTATGCCCTAACAACAACCATATACTATTTTCACAGCATTGCCACGGGTCGGTGTCTTTGACCGAATGGCCCTTATGTGGCGAGCGTCTTCGGACGTTGGATACGAAGGAAATCAAAGTGTTTCACTTTCGTACTCACTGAGCATCGACTCTCGGTTTATAATATCCGAGCGTTTTACTACAATCCACATACACCAAAAGAGGGTGGTGGTTGAGATTCCTTAAATGAAATATAAGGACGAAACCAGTGTATTACTGTACTGTAATATATTTGGTCACGACGAAGAGAAAGATGAGAGAGCTAGTCGTCGGGGAGAGTAGTGAGAGGAAAATTGTTATTGAGAGAGACGGAGGAGAGAAATACAGAATATGAAAAGAAGCAGTCCCTCACTGACTCTCGCTGAGATCATGAACGTACTATGACCGGTCTTGCAGTGGTAAGGAGGGCGGCACAAAGAGTGCGAGTGTCCTGGAATCGTATTAGTTCCATTTCGCGCGCTGCCCTCGTTCCCTGTGGAGAACTGGAGGACAAGTCGTTGGAAAGTGTGCAACACCACCAGCGACGATGTCAAGGCAAAAGGGGGAGAGCGATGTCTGTTTCTCGTGGGAAAAGACGTAACGAATATACGAAAAGGGAATACGAAAATCATATACACAAGGATGTGAGGGAGCGCAGTGGAGAATAGCTGGCTCATATAAACTCACCGAACACGGATAGCGCCGCAGCACACCGTGCCCACGAGACAGGCCCTAAGGTCTACTTTTCTATGAGAGAGAGAATATATACGAAGTGTTTAGCCGGTCGGTCTGTACGCAGTGCCGCCGGCGAAGGAGCGAACACTATCGTTGTGTGTCACTCTATGAGAAACACTCGCGCGTGCTTGCGATGGAGGGACGTACGAGCCTCATCTTT
>CAJUYD010000056.1:22500-25000 GCA_910591665.1 Ectemnius continuus
TCTCCGACACTCTTTCTCTCTGTGTCTCTCCTCCCCCTCTTTAAACTCTCGAAGCGCATTTTACTCAAGAGAGAGGCGCCGAGCACACGGCGGTTGACCAACAACCGGTGTAACCTACGCGATGGTGCTGTCGGCACGAGAGGAGAGAGTGTACTCTCTCCCTCTCCCCGACGCTGCGCGAGAGGGCGGATCTAGTCCCGTATCGGGGAAGTGTATACTACCCCGTCGACGATCCCCCGAGGTTTTTCAATGAAGTGTTCGCCCGGCCCTCGCCCGCGCGTTAAAAGCGCGCGTGCGTGGGTCGCCGTGCGGCGGTGATGGTGCAGTGGCCTCCGATGCGGGGCCCACCCATCACCTCTCTCGTTTTTTTTTTTCACCTTCGGGGGAAAAACGTGCCATAGCCGCAGGCCGTCCCGTCAGGGGCGGCGAGGTGGTGGCGTTCGTGGGTGCCTTCCTGTTGCGCGGGTCGGCGGCTCGCGGGCCTCGGGCTTTCGAAACCGAGAGAAAAACTTTCGAAGAGCGAGAGAGACAGAAAATATCATATACAAATGAATAATACAAAAACGATTACCCTGAACGGTGGATCACTTGGCTCGTGGGTCGATGAAGAACGCAGCTAATTGCGCGTCAACGTGTGAACTGCAGGACACATGAACATCGACATTTCGAACGCACATTGCGGTCCACGGATACAATTCCCGGACCACGCCTGGCTGAGGGTCGTTCTCTTAAACAAAAGACTGCTTGCGCGTGCCGTAACACGTACCACTCGGCGCGCCCCACATATAGCAGCAAGCGCACACGCGCGCCCGATGCACACCGAGACAGAAGACGATTGAGCACAAGACACGCACCGCGCGCGCCTCTCGACCGCCTGGTCTCTCGTACGGCGTCGCGTCGCAGAAAGAGTGCACAACACACCACACCACACACCACCTTGCATGGAAGCCGCGCGCGTCGCTACTCGCGACGCGGTCTGCGTGATGCTTCTTCGGGTGCCCTGTGTGCGTGCTGCGTGTGTGTCCTCTTAGCGACGACGAACGACGCTCTCCTCGAGAGAACCAAGAGGCGGCGGTTGGCGACGCGCTACAAGGGCGTCGAAGTGCCGCGTCTAGTCCCGTGTTGTTCGCATGACGGCGGTCGGATTGTTGTGCCGCGACGCTGCGTGGGACTCGCGCTGCGTTTGGTGTTAAGCGTGTATACAAAACGCGTACGAGCGATGGATTGAGCGCTCGTCGGATGATGCCGCGGTACTCACGGAGTCACCAAGAGCGTGACCGGGCCGCGCTGCCGACGTCGCTTTAAACGAACGACGAACTGAGAACACTTTTCTCTGACAAGTGGGAGAAAGGCAGTGGAGAATTGAGAGAGAGACAGTCGTACACGGACGCAGAAAGGGAGAGAAAGCAAGCAAAGCAGGCGAGAGAGATGATGCACACACAAATGTGTTGTGGTGGTGATGATGATAGCGAGGAGGGAGGGAGCAGGGCGCCACAAAGGAGAGAGAGGAGTAAAGAGAGGGACAGCGAGAAGGAGTGCTGTGCCGTTTTGTGCCGAGTGCCGAGCGCTCTCGGGGAGACGGAGAGGGTGAAGGAGTAGTCAGTAGGTCCAGTAGTCAGCGCAGTAGCGTGTGTTTTTCGAGTGCGTGCGTATAGCCGCGACCAGTTTCCTCACGGATAACAGAGGCGAGACGTCGTTGTTTCTTCTTTTTGAAGAACGCGACGTCGCCAGAAAACCGTGGGCGTACGATTGGCGCGACGACCACCACCACCCGTGGCCACCTCTGCGCGCTCTGACCGAGGCGCTACCACCCCTCTCGCCCCCTTGTTGCGCGACGCCGAGACACGTTACGGAGCACGTGCCACTCCAACGCTTACCAGCCCTCGCACTTACTCCGCTCTCCGTGGGTCAGTCAGCTGCTCTACTAGCAGGCCCCCGCGCACCATACATACTCTCGTGTGTGCCGCGCGCTCACCCCGGTCGTCGAGTCCCTGAATTGCCATTGCGCAGGTGAGGACAGACGTTGAACCGAAAACCGGGTGCACCGAGCGGTCAGTGGAGCACACACAGCGAGAGGGTTATGGAGCTATAAGCGCGGAACCGCTACACCTCCGAATACACGCAGACAGCACGCCCCTCAAAAACACACGCGTGTGTTGTATGGACTCTCCGCTTGCGCTTTCGCCCTTAGCGTCGCTCAACGTGGTTTCAAACTCTTTTTTTTTTCTCCTAACCTTCGCGCGTTATTTTTTTAACGCCCCCTCGAGGAGAAGAGTTTTACACATAATATTATATAGAGAAAGACGACCTCAGAGTAGGCGAGATCACCCGCTGAATTTAAGCATATTACTAAGCGGAGGAAAAGAAACTAACCAGGATTTCCTTAGTAGCGGCGAGCGAACAGGAAAGAGCCCAGCACTGAATCCCGCGGCATCTCGCCGCAGGGAAATGTAGTGTTCGGGAGGATCCGCTTATCCCGGAGCGTGCTTTATCGCGTTCA
>CAJUYD010000056.1:27500-30000 GCA_910591665.1 Ectemnius continuus
GGGTGTTGACGCAATGTGATTTCTGCCCAGTGCTCTGAATGTCAACGTGAAGAAATTCAAATAAGCGCGGGTAAACGGCGGGAGTAACTATGACTCTCTTAAGGTTTGCAAAGTTGTCGGGGGTTTTGCCCCCGGCGACATGTGCCATCCCCTCCTCCTCGTGGTGCAAACCGGGCAACGAGCCAATGTTTCAGCATTGGCTCGGCTAACGGGGCTCTGGCTTGGTGCGGGGATTCCCCCGCACTTGGTCCCGACGGGTTGCCACCCCGCCGGGACCAGAACTTAGCAGGCAAAAAGACTAAAAAGAGAATAGGCGCAAGGCCTCCCCGGCAGCCGCCTCATACTGCCGGGCCTGCTACACTGTCCCCTGGGAGATCGACCCCTTCTCCCATGCCGACACTGATTTCCCCTCGCATATCCGTCATCGCGTCCGTGGCTGCCCCTGCACCCCAGAGCAGCCCAGTGTACCCATGCCCACAGTGCGAGCGTGTATTTAGGTCCAAAATTGGACTTGGCGTTCACCGTCGGAAGGCACACGAGGACATCGTGAACGAGGAAGTATCCGTGGAGAGGATTAAGCGCCGTTGGACCGCCGAAGAACTGCGGCTAATGGCGAGGGAAGAGGCCATGGCTACGCGACGAGGCGTCAGGTTTATCAACCAACACCTGTTGATCTTGGTCCCCGGCCGAACTCTTGAGGCAATCAAGGGTGCCCGGCGGGGGACCGAGTATAAACGCCTCGTTGCGGCAGCGATGGAGGATCTAGTGGCTTCGTCGTCAGGGGAGGAATCCTTCCACTCGATCGGCGGGTCACCGGGTCCCTCATCCATGGTCTCTCCCTTACGGACACCTAGCGCCGCTGACCCCACAGTGAGCCCGTCCTCGTCAACGTCCCCCAGAGACTGGGATTCAGTGTATGGCAGTATTGATCATGCCATACGATCGCTGATCCCAGTTGCCAGTGCTATTAATGGGTGGGCCTCAAACACCTTGGCCCAGATAGCGCTGGATTGCCTGGAGGGTGTTGATGTTGAGGAACGGGTGGGGCAGTGGTTTGCAAGTGTGTTCCCTCCCTCGGATACAGGTACTCGTTCTCGCACCGCGAGGCGTCGCATAGTTGGTCCCCGTCGTAAGGATCGACGGCGCGCGGAATACGCTAGGATACAGCGTATGTTCCGCGCGCAGATGTCGAGGGCGGCAAAAGAGATACTGGACGGCCCCAGTAAAGAAGCGGTTCACAATGTTCGACAGATGTCGCAACATTGGGGACCCTTCGTGGCCCAACCATCGGGGCCCGAGCCCCCGGGAACCAAACAACGTTCCCGGAGGGACCTCGAGTTCGTATGGCGTCCAGTATCTTGTGAGGAGGTGGCAGCTGTCACCTTGCCACTCAATGCCGCCCCGGGGATCGACGGACTTTGCGTACGCCTCTGGAGGGCCGTTCCATCTTCCATCAAGGCCCTCCTCTTCAATGTCGTGATGCGTATGGGTGGTTTCCCGCCGGCGATGATAGCGAGTAGGACGGTATTTATTCCGAAAGGGGATAGTCCATCTTCCCCTTCGGAGTACCGTCCGATCTCCATCACGTCGGTGGTGGTGCGGCATCTACATAAACTGCTGGCTTCAAGGCTTCGCGAGTCCAAGGTGGTAGACCTCAGACAGCGGTGTTTTGACGACGGCTGCGCGGAAAACGTGGCCGTGCTGTCAACGCTGCTGATGGAGGCCCGCTCGAAACGGCGGGAACTCCATGTTGCCGCCTTGGACTTCGCGAAAGCTTTTGATTCTGTGAATCACGGCGCTGTCACCTGCGCCCTGAAGTCAGTAGGGATGCCGCACAAGTTTGTCGACTATGTCGGCAAACTGTACACCCATAGCTCGACGGCATTTGAAGTGCACGGAGAGAGGTCGGAGCTTTTTGGAATTGGCAGAGGCGTCCGCCAGGGAGACCCGCTGTCCCCATACCTGTTCTGCCTTGTAGTGGATTTGGTTTTGGGGACAGTCCCTGCGGACGTAGGTTATCAAATAGGGGAACATCGGGTCAACTGCATAGCTTATGCAGATGATGTTCTCCTATTTGCTGCCACCCAGTGGGGCCTCCAGACCAGTCTTCGGACGGTGGAGGCGAGGGCTGAGGAGATGGGGCTTAGGCTGAATGCCCAGAAGTGCTCGGTGCTATCTTTGGTTCCCTCCGGAAAGGAGAAGAAAATTAAGATCGTGTCCGCCCCCACTTTCCGACTTCGGTCGGGAACGTACCTTCCACAGGTGGCATCTACTGCCGAGTGGAGGTACCTGGGGGTGGACTTCCAAGCGAGGGGACCAAAGAAGATCGGGGCAGATATGGAACAGTATCTGTCCCGTATCTCAGCAGCACCTCTTAAGCCCCAGCAACGCTTGAAGATCTTGCGTTGCTTCCTCATCCCTCGGCTCTACCACGGGCTGGTATTAGGATCGGCCACACTGGGGAAATTAAAAGCTCTCGACCTCCAAGTACGTGCAGCGG